>CBVK0102153575.1:0-18963 GCA_900067695.1 Picea abies
GTAAAAGGAGGTTGCCCCCTCGAAGAGGCTTATTATCTGAAATTATCTCTTTTTCAAGGCGTTGAGTACTTTTTTTGAGGTTTTTCTATGCTATATTGAAATTTGGTTCTTAATAATTTCTCAGGCACCCCTTTTTCATGGAGAAAGGTGACATTTGTTCCAACTGAAACTCGCATACTAGTAGTCATAGCCAATCAACACCCAGATCCAAAATTTGTTGCTATCAGATTCCAGTGAGGGTGTATACCTTAGTCTACGACTCTATTCATGTATCCTTGGGTTATGGTTGGAGGTAGGTTGTGTGGTGCATGGTATAGTGCCCTTGTGGGCCCTCCCTTGGCACCTTGTGGTTTCGAGTATTTTCAATTCTTCTTAGTCTTGACGGATTTTAGAAGTGGATAGTCCATCCTAAAACCCCTCCCTTTCTAACTGTAACAACCGAACCTACCCTTATCCCCTTGAAATAAATTGAAGGATTTAATTAAGATCTTGTTTGATTGTTAAACTTGATGGGGTCCTCCTTACAACTCTAAAATGAAACTAGGTCGGCCATTGGTTCCTTATTTAATTATCTGTTTAAGACTGTAATCTCATTAATTCTTTAGGATTGATTTCCGCAAAGCCCTTTTATTGGATATATGTAAAGTCGTGGAATCATTTTACTTGTTGTGATTTTTATTACCTCTAAGTTCTTTAACTGGATATATAAGTAGTTAATGGCTTGGTGAAGATCTCTTAAGGATTAGACTCTCTTACACATTATAATGACTAAGTAAGTGGAATATGAATCCTTTATATTTATAGCTTATTGTTGATCTTAAATTTTTATATAGGGAGATGCTCACAGCTGAATCGACATCAATCTGCTTATTTTAACTTGATTTTAAACCCTTACGGAAGAATGTATAAGTTAATCTATGAAGTTTGTGTTGCTTACACATGGTATTCCTTCTTATAGTTTCTTCATTGGATATGTAAGTAGCATGGAATCTTTACGTAGTGTGCATGACGATGTGATTGTTCTTATTCTAAGATAGATATGCAAGAGAGTTATTGACCTCGTATTATATTGCTGATAAGTTTTTTGTTGTATCCTGATACATACATATAGTTGAGTTATAGGAGGATTGAACTAAGCTGGAGCACTTGATAATGATGCTAGACCTTGAACGAACCTGACCTTAACTTAATAATGATGATTGGGGATAGGTCATATTTCTGATTCTAAAATAGCACTCATACTTTGATGGTTCTTATCACCTTTAAGTTTGTCCTCTCACTCATTTGCCTTGGCCCTATGTGAAAAATTGATGGAGTTTAGTATATTATTCTTTTACGCCTCAAATAATTAATGGATAAGTATAATTGATATATCTATCTTAAATTGCGGGTTATGTTGGAATGTTCCATAAGCGGTAACTACATCCTTGAACTTATGTATGTAAATTGTAGTTGGATTGCTTCATAGGCAGATTGTGTGTCAATTAAATTGTTATATGAGTTGTAGTGGACTATCGTCGAATGTTTCTTAGTTGGTATTTGCGTCTATTAAAATGATGTATTTGTGTGGTAGATTTGTTGGACCTTGAATAATTGATGTTAAGTTGATTAGTTGGTCTTGATGAATTTTCAACATGATGGGATTAGAGGGATTTAGACACTTCCTTGTTCCTCAGAACAGTCGCCCACCTTGAGACCTTAAGTGGTGAAAATCAATCGGATGAATCATGGGCTTGAGCGTTGCTTATGTGTCTTGGAGGTCCTAACCTTGCAGGATAGGTTGGGTGGGTAGTTTCTTTATGTTGTCTTTATGTGATGAGTTGATTTTGTGTTGCTATTTTCTGATACTTGTCAATGATGTGTCAATATCTAGTGCGATGAAGTGTTGATTATGTATCGTTATTTATTACGATGATGTGAATATTGTGTCGCTATTTATTTATGCTAATGCGTTGATTAGGTGTTGTTATTAATTGTTGATGTGTTGCTATTAATTATGTTGATGCAGTGATTGTGTCATTATTAGTTATGATGATGTGTCGCTTGCAATGCTACCAATTTTGTGTGACGATTTTATTATCCTAATGAAAAAAAAAATACTTTTTGTACATCATTTTGTTGTTGTAATGACAGGGTCCTTACATTCAACCATGTATCTTTGTTGGTTAACCTTATGGTGTCAAAGGATATCGACTCTTGAATCATGATACACATGATCTATTCATTGAGTGTATTGTGCAATTTGAGGAAAGATCTCCTATCTCATCCTCTCATATTCCTTCCTCTACTACAGATTCAAATAGTGACTCAAAGTATTTTCCTCCAACTACCTTTTCTCACAGAGTTGATCGTGAGGTTTCATCATCCTCTTCACATAGTTCGGATTCTAAGGATGAATATTCTCCTCCTCCATCCCTACCATGCCTTGTTAGGATTGTCAAACACTTGAATCTGCAAGTGCTCTTATTGGGGATCCTTTCGATGCTCAGAGGACTTGGTCACAACATCAGGATATTCCATATTCCTACATTTTCACAACTTCATATCCATAGTCCTTTCATGAAGGATCGGGTATTGTTGAGTGCAATTCAACAATGGAAGAAGAGTAGAACTCGTTGATTCAGAACACAATTTGGGATCTTTCTCCACTTCCTAAGGGAAGAAAATTGGTTCAGTTTAAGTGAATCTATCAGACCAAATTTGCATTGGATGGATTAGTTAATAAGAGACCTTTTCCCCCATTGCCAAAATGAACTCCACTTGTGTGATACTTGTTATTGTTGCATGTCAAGGTTGAGTTGTACATCAAATGGATGTGAAGAGTGCATTTCTTCATAAGAATCTACATTAGGAGATTTACATGGAGCATCCACATGGATTTGTTCAAGATTATTCACTAGTTTGCATATTGCAGAAGTCTCTCTATGGTCTCAAACAAGCCCCATAGTCTTGGTATTCCAAGACGGACTCCTTTCTTCTCTCAGTTGAGTTCTCTAGATGCCACTCAAATCTGAATGTTTACATCTTAAGATAGGAGTATGCTCTTCTATTTCTGGCTCTCTATGTTAATCACTTGATTGTCACTAAGAGCACCTCATCCATCATTGCAAACATCAAAACTGCTTTAATTATCGGTTGTGTATGTGATTATCTCTGAGATGTATTTTTGTGTGCATGATTGTTGGTTATTTGATGTGCATGACATATTGTTCATTTCTTCTATGTTGTAGTATGGATCTTGATTAATGCATGCAATTCTTTCATTATTATTTTTGAACTAATTATTATCATAATTCAAAATCAGTTTTTGAAGTGTGTTTTTAAGTAGTATGGCCGACCCATGGGTGGTTGGGTATGTTACAAGTTGAAATAAATATGCATTGGAGAGCACGCTAGAAATAATGCAAAATTCATATAGGAAAGATATAATGCATGTGCACTAGTAGGCATGTTGAAAACAAATTCTTAGTATATATAGGCATGCATTAGTGCATGTGAGAATGATTGGACATGCATATGGAATGCTTGTAGACTCTAGGTATTCTACTAATATATATTTGAAATAATGATGCCATGATATTTGAATGTGACTAATGATGGATTATATATCTAGGAAAAAAAATTATAGCATGGTTGAAAGTGATGATGTTGTCGTTGCATATGACAACCATCCATATGAAGACAAAATGAGGATGGTAAAATGTTGATTAGAGGTTGGTGGAAGGAGCATGCGAGCTTATACGAGATACCAACTAATCAAGTAGTATCATGTAATTGATAATATCCATGAAGGTATGCATTTGGTTTATTATGATGCATAAGTGCTTAATGGAACTAAGATAAGAATTCCCTCAGTCAAAATCTAATATTTGAATCAATATGTATCATGAGCATAAAATTCCACTAGATGTAGTAAAGTAAAAGAGCCTTTAATGCATATAAATCTTATTCAATGTTAGAATCAGAAATCATGTCAAATTTAAAAGCATGAATGTTAAATTGGTTATGAGATCATAACCAAGGAAGTTAGGAGATATAATCCTACTATAGAAATGGATATTAATAGATTCATCCATGGGTGCGGCCATGATGTGGTTGGATATGGAAGGGATATAATGTTGTACAAATGCATAATGGTCTTACCCTATATAACCATGTTTGGACTAGAACCTCTTTGTCGACACTGAAGATCACTAAAGGATTATATTCTCGATGTTGTGTATGGGTTGAAGAGGAAGGTATATGAATGATCGAGCAAGTAAACAGGGAAGAGTTTGGATGATGTGTTGAGGTGTTTTATAAACCTTCCAACTCACCATAGAAAAATACATGACATATATATGCGGTATCTTGGAGTCAATGCAAGGATGCATTGTGTATATGTGGCCATGGGTATTTGCACATAGGTTTATATTTGATTCCATTATATCTTGGTCTGTTATATGATACACATACAGGGACTAATAGTTTAATTCCATTTAATATGAACAGTTTTTGGAAGTGATTGAATTGTTGGTAAGATAAAAAAAACTCTAAGATCATTTCTTGAGTTGTTGAAAATGTTGCAATAAAATATAATGTGCATAAATATTGAAAATTTGTTTGGCTGAATGAAAGTTGAGAAAGACTATGGGTGGAGTGGTCGTGTATATGGAAATGGTGTAAGTTCATAAGGAAGACTAATACCTAAAATTGCAAGATCCAAATATTATGAGAAGGAATCTCATACTTGGGAAATTTGATTTCCTATATAAAAAAAAAATGAATTAATAAGTGAAATTTCTATGACAATATCTCATGATGATGGCATGTGTGTTATACAATAGAGATGATGTCTATGAAGATGGAAAGATTGGGAAGAAGGCTATTTTTATCACATCGGAACCCTATAGTTTCCACAAGTTACAAACTGCTAGAAAATGTCTGGTAGTAAATTGGCACTCTCCTTGCAAGTGAAAACCTTAGAAAATGATGGATCACTCGAGGGACTTTGTATTAGTGAAGGGGATGCCTGAGCCTAGAGCATCAGTATAGAAAAGAAGAGGCAACTTAAAATTCCATATGGCATAGTAGCTAGAATCATGAGGGTGTGTCAAAAAAAGGGCAGTGAGATGAATTATTTCCCATGGAAACTTTGTGAAGCACATGATAGACATAAAGATAAGTGTTGCTTATAGTTACAAACTTACTCTTGAATAAATATTGCATTGTGGAGTTTCAAAATATTATGGAAAAGATAAATGCTATATGATAATGGATATAATGTGTATGTTTTCATGATGGTTGTATAGAACAACTAAATATTGAAGACATGAACTGAATGCTTGCAAAGAAGAGAAATAGAAGGATATGAGACTCAAGGATAAAGGCATGGAACGAGTAAAATCTAGTGGATTTGTTCCAACTCAGAATAAGCAAAGTGGAGTTGAAGGATGCAATACGGGAAGCACATTTTCAACTATTTGAAAGTTTGGAGATTCCATTATCATAGTTGGAGTTCCTGGAGCCACATCTCTAAAACTTCTTGTCTAACCTTGTGTTGGATCCCTTGAGGGAAGTGGTACAACCTAAGGGGATATGGTGTAGAGAAGGGAGTACACTTCCTTGGGTTGTGTAGGTTGAGGGGAATGCCATCCAATTGGTTGGAATTTTTGTGGGAATCAACAAATTGTGAAAGTGGTTGCAATTGGAATTCTTGGAGCCATATCTCTAAGACTTCCTAGCCAGTCTATGTTGGGGCCCTTGAGGGAAGTGGTATATCCTAGGGGACTAGATAGTAGAGAAGGGGGTATACTTCCTTGGGTTGTGCATACTAAGGGGAACACGAGATTGTTGGTTGGAAATATTGCAAGAATTATAAATTGGGAAATCATTAGGTATAGTTTGGGGCCAAAGTACCTATGTGTACATGTTTTGGGTTGGAGTGCCTATATGAATATGTTGGATTGGAATGCATGTATGACATTAGGCTAGAGATATTATATGATGATTAAAGGATATAGATCCTAGCATTTTGATATGTATGTACACCTGTATGGTGTTGTGCACTAACGACAGTTAAATAATAAGGGGAAGGGAATGTAATATCCCTAGTTTTAATCCCAACAAATTATAATGTAATTGTATAAATGTGATTTAGGCTTGTCAGTCGATATGTTTGGGGAGAAGAGATCGTATTGATTAATATGGCTGAGGGTCAAACTATGTGTTATGTACATTGAAATAATTTATAAAAATAATAATTGTTGGCTACGATACAATAGGGACAATAATGATGGGGGGCTATGATTCCACAAAAAAGGGAGTTAAAGGGGGGTACAAGGAGAAACCCATGTCATTTTTCCTGAGTTAATGTGTCATTACCATATAATCATACTTTAACTTATTAGACACTCAATCATTGAATTCATGTAAGATTTTGGGTGAGGAAGTCACCTCACCTAGTTATTGAGAGCATGGGACTGAGTATAATCAACCTTGGTAAATGTGAGGGTCCACATGCATGGGATAAAAGGAAATTCAAATGGGAAAAGGGGACAATTTTTACTTATTGATTTTGGGAGAACAAGAGGGGACTTGGGTGTTGAGAAGATCACCAACCATGTTGTTCTTGAGGACAACCATTATTGGGTTGTGCTTATGCTAAAATTTTGACTAGTGTGCCTATAAAAATGGAATGTATGCCTGTGGTGCATTTTCCTGTTGAGAAAATGGATCAAGATCCTTGAGAAGGCTATTTTGAGAAATCCTAGAGAAGCTGAGATTTCATGAAGTCCCCGATTGTGATATTATTATCCAATTGAATGCACTAGAACCCTTGAGGGAAGTGGGAAGGCATGAGGGACTACATGGAAAAGAAGGGGGATAGCATTCCTTGGGTTGTACAGGTTGAGGGCAAGAGATATGGTGGGTTGGAACTGCTATTAAAGTAGAACCTAGGTTTTTTGGTTGCAGAATGTGGAGAGTGAACAACCAACAGAGCCAAATATCCTTATGCACTCATAGTATTAGTTGGGGGGTGAATTGCTATTGAGAATTGGAACAACAACCCTATGGTTGGGAGGACTGTCCTCCATACACAACAAATTGGTTATTTTATAAACATATAGGTTTTTTTCTATGGTTATTATGTTAATTCCGCTATGTAATGTTTTATATGAATGTTGTTGTGTTTCCTGAATAGTTGCATTCACTTTTTTAAATGTGTTGTTTGTTGCATGAGAAAAATTATAGTCATGTTGCCCCTTGGTTTATTTTATACACATGGGGCGTTTTTAATTCCATTTTTTAGTAGGTTGGGTATGTTACATGAAATCACATAAGACATTTTATTTTTAGACACATGACTAAGCTAGATGGATTTATATTCACTTGACACATGGCATATTCTTTCCACTTCCAATAAACCATTTTACATACCTCTTTATAACAAGGGTATGTTGCATAGTAGTTAGTCCTTGTGTTTTCTTTCTAGTTAAGGTTTTTTAATATATTTTCTCTCCTTTATTGTCTTTATGCATGTTAAATTCCTTATAGACCATTAATCATTAATCATGCTCATCCCCCTTCCCTATATAGAATATAGGGCATAAAAACAACAAAAAGAAGATGCATGGAAATACTTATATTTTGTAACAATTTAAGTTATAATGAAAACAAAAAGAAAAAAAAAATCACAATCTAAGTACTTAATGTATTGAATACAACTCGCCTAGATTTCAAATGCTTCAATCTCTTCTTGACCTTGTTGTTGGAAATCTAACTATATTATTTTCATTCATTTACTTTATATTTTGAGTATAGTTTGGAATGCACAAGTCCATATATAATGAAAATTGAAACATCTACCATGCATCACCTTACAATGCTTCATACTGACATTAAATAGCTTGTTCAAGTGACATGTCAATTTAAATATTTTGTAGGCTACAACTTCAAACATTCTCAATTTTAGCAAATGGTTTCAAAAAGGAAGCAAGAAACTATTTGAAGTGAAATGGAGTTGGAGTTACAATCCAACATATAGCAAGGATAGTCAATGCTAAATTGTTTAACAAACTGCAATTTGGTTGAAAATGAACTACTTGATCCTTGGTAGTTTGGTTTTGATCCTCCTATATAAGATCTACAAAGTGGTGTCCAAAATGACAACGCAATTTCATGCAACAATCATAATGTTAACAATAGATCTATTTAGTGATAAATACAAGGATCACAAATGCTTTGAGCCAAGATAAGGAATGCAAAAGAGAAACATGTGTTAGAAGTTAGGCACTTTTAGAAAACTACTCAAAAAGCACATAATTTTATGGGTAAATGATTAATAATGTGATAAGTGACTTATTAACCAATCCCAACCTCTCTAATGCCACTACATAATTTTGATCTATGGAACAACTCTATGAAATAATGCACCTCATGTGGAACAACTCTATGAAATATGCGCTAGTCATCTCATAGTATTCCAAACATAGAAACACCAGATTTAGGATTATCTAGAAATCTATTTAACCATGTTTTTGAATTCTCGAGACAATATATGTGTCATCAATTGATCTCTTTGAATGCTCAATGTTCCAACTAAAACACATGCATTTCAAAGTCCAACAAGTCAACTACTAGCTATGGAAAGTAATTCAATAACATCTCATAGTAGAGCATAATGAATGTACATTATACCCCTAAGTTATACCATACACAAAGGGTGTCAAAAATTACCTCTTACATAGAAATCTTGATTCGTTGGGAAACAATAATACTCGGAACAAAGTTGTGATAATTATAGCATGTAATTATGCAGTATATGTGATAGTGAATTCTACACTAGAAATAATACTAGCATATTATAACACAAACAAAATAGGCAGATTCTGCACCATAGTCATTAAACACTTCTAAAATGTTATGCAACGAATCTCATATTTGCAAACAAACAATTTTGACCCACCAAAAATGAAGGAACTCTAACTTGGTTAACTAAAAAAATGCAAACCGTGAAATAATATACAACAGAGTAAAAACACCATAGATGGCTTAGTTTGCTATTGGAAGCTCTAATTCACTTGCATTTGGCATATGCTAGCCTATTCAAATTTAATACACAACCTACCTTGTTCCTTGTTTTAGTACATGCCATAGTTGTGGGCGTAGGATAGGGGGTGAAAGTTCATGCTAGGTCATAGGTAGCTCTAGAATTCAATCTTAGGGAAGAGTTATCATTCTATGAACCATTCAAAGAAGAAAAAAGAGAGTGATGGGAACTATATTGGTCATAGTCTAAACGTTCTACATTTTGGCCATTTTCCAACAAATTTTTCTGTTTAGTTTTTCCCGAAATTTGATAATAAATTGTTGGATCTTCAAATTCGAGGGATTAAGTTTGTATAATCAAGTGCCCCAAGGGTTTTTCAGAACGCTAAATCCATTTATGCATTCAAAAATTTAATTTAAACAACAGAAAACAGTGATTCTGTCCAGATTCATGTCACCAGATTTCGACGAAAAGGGCCAAAACATAGAATAGTTAGACAACGCCCACTCCATTATGTCGGCATGGGGAGCTATCAATTTATGTAAATCATCCATTAGACTCAACCTATTGCAATTGCATTTGTAATTGGATCAAAGAACTCATGTTAGATAATAAAAAAAAGAAGGTCATAATCTACTTTACATAACTTAACAAAAGTGGATGGCATAAAACCAATATTTACACCATTAGGTGTTGGAATTGTGGGATCAACCTAAATAGATGTCCTATTGTCTTGAACCCCCACTAATGTTTCAAGGGACAAAATCTTGCCATATGGAATAGTAACATCATGTTTCCTTAAGCAATGGTTAGTCCAATATCTCCTATTTTGAGGCTAGTTTCAACCTACTTCCATTTTCCATTTATGTGTACTTCCATGAATAGAACAACACTCCTTCCATTAGAATCATATGTGGAAAGCATAAGTCCTCATATATAGCAGTAGCATCATAACTATCAAATCATGGTTGTTTGAATGACTGGTTAGCACAGGTCTCGTACAAAGTACCTAATTTCGATTGTAAGGGGATCTGCCTTTAATTAGAAGGTGTCCACCAAGGGGAAAATCACTTATATATTAGCAAAGAAAGGCCTAAACCTAATAAAGCATAGTGAACTATTGGTAGAAATAGATAAAAGAGATGAAAACCTAAAATGAGTTATGTAAAGAAATTGAATTGAACTGGGTGTTTCCTTCACATTTGTATCGACCTTGATTTTATAGACTCGACAAGATGTTAATGTTTAGAAGGGAATACAGCCGCTAATGCTTAGTGTACCGAACCTTAACCTAAAGCTAGCAAAGGGCCTAGTAATGTCTAAAGCATAAAGAAAGCTAGTTTGGAGGGGACTAACAACAATCATTTACTTGATTTCCCTATATCTTTGCCATATGTAACAAATGTTGGTGTTAAATACACGTGTGTTTAACATGCTATTATTGCTCGATTGACATACAACACGTAGATGTAGGTTTTCATAAATCTCTTAACATTGGACCCCGTGCATGCATTTAATGCATGAAGTAAGTTTGCATCATCCATTTGCCAAATATCACACATGTATGAATTCATGGGTATAAGATGTTGTACATTTGTCATTGCATTGATGATCTATGGAAGAAACACACTCAACAACAATCTAGGTAGACCAGAGATTAAAATCATAAAACTATGGGAAACCATTGAACAAGTAGGACACCAAGGGAAACTACAATGTTCAAACCTTCACTCTTCCCCAAATGCTTTTCTCATTGATTACCATCCCTAAAACAATCATTGCATAATCAATCTAATTTCTATTTATTATTTATAGGTATCGTCATTAATAAACAATATCAATTATTTATACACATTATAGATGTATTATAAAGTAATTATATACCAATACATATTATAGATGTATTATAAAGTAATTATATACCAATACACATTATAGATGTATTATAAAGTAATTATATATCACTTAATATGGAACAATGCAATCATATTAACATAATATTAATAATAATATTTTAAAAATTGAGATATGTATGTAATTTTAATAATAATTTAAGAATTAATATAATATTTACAATAATGTTGAAAATATTTAAATATTTTATAAAAGCCTTTAAAATTTAGATTAAATTAGTACTTTTAAAATTTAGATTAAACTATTAATTTAGTCTATGTATTAAAAAAACATAAAATAAATATAATAAAATATAACGTTGAAAATATTTAAATATTTTATAAAAACCTTTAAAATTTAGATTAAACCATTAATTTAATCTATGTATTAAAAAAATCATAAAATAAATATAATAAAATATAATTTAGACTATAATAAAATATAACGTTGAAAATATTTAAATATTTTATAAAAACAAAATAGACATACAAATAAATAAATAAAACCCTAATAATTATAATAAATTTTATAGGGTTTGAAACACATTTATAATTATAATAATTTTTTTGACGTTAGATACACATTTATAATTATAATAAATTTATTTTAAATAAAACCAATAAGAAACACACTTATAATTCTCAGTAAGAAACACACTTACTTTAAATAAAACCAGTAAGAAATTCATGTTATTTGATTGAAAACAGATCTGTGACCAAAGCCTGCACGGCTCTCAGAAAGTGGCCTTGCTGAGCATGGTAAACGTGACGGAGGAGGAGGAGGACTGTTCTATAGCAAATGCATCGTAGCGCAGAAAGAAGTGCGCCAAAAATAGCCGAGCCACCAGGACTACCGTGTCTTTGCCCGCACACTGCCTGTTGTCAGCGGACGTTTCATCAGTTTGCCTCCCGTTGGACCATAGGAGGTGCTTCAGCAGCTTCTCGTCTTCCTCCCCCATGAACCGACGCGGGACGAACTCCTCTGCCCTATCGAAGATTTTGGGATCCCTCGTGGCAAACGGCTGGTACCCGCACTTCACGTTATCTCCTGAAATGCAATGTCACACGAAATGAAAAAGTTAAACGCAGAAAGCTATCGACACACCTACAGTGCGCATTCGGCCCTCCGTCGACATGCCACCGTGGAGCTTGCCAAACTGTCGACGAAACCTCGGATTTGTCCACGTGTCTCTTCTGAGACTGTTGGATCCGTGCATCACTGTAGCCGTTGGATTTGTGCAAATCCGTACTATTTTTGTCGTACGGTCATTAAACCAGGCTGTCCTGCTCTCGACACGTGGCACTTTTCAGGCCGCAGATCTGAGCCCTCAAGGACCGTCAGATCTGACCGTCCGATCGCTGCCACGTGGCTTCATTAGGCACATTGGATTTAGCCGTTTGATCGCTGCCACGTGACTCAATTAAGTGCGTCGGATCTGGCCGTCCGATCGCTGCCACATGGTTCAATTAGGCGCGTCGGATCTGGCCGTCCGATAGATGCCACGTGTCTCAATTAGGCGCGTCGGATCTGGAAGTCCGATCTCTGCCACGTGTCTTCTTTTTACATGCCCGATCTGACCGTCCGATCTCTGCAACGTTTCTCAATTAGGCGCGTCGGATTTGGCCGTACGATCTCTGACACGTGTCTCAATTAAGCGCGTCGGATCTGGCCGTCCGATGTCTGCCACGTGTCTCCTTTCTGCGGGTCCGATCGCTGCCACGTCTCTCCTTTCTGCTCGTCGGATCTCACCGTCCGATCTCTGCCACGTGTCGACATCTAAACGGTCGGGTTGACAGACCGTACGACGAAAATGGTACGGATGTACACATTCTGTCTCCACGTGTGATAGATCCGACGGCTACAGTGGAACAGATCAGACGGTTTATGTGGCACGAATCGGACGGTTTAGGAATAACCACGTGGCACAGATCCGAACAGTCTTCAGTTTTTGCGCGTACAGTCGTCTTTGCCGGTGATAACCAGTGGCGCGAACAGTCTTCTCTGCTGGCGTTCCCACTGAGAGCACCAGCAAATCTTCCTCGCCTCGCACAGACGGAAATTCTAGCAAATCTTCCACGCCTCGCACGGACGGAAATTCCTGCTTCCAAGAATCCAGAAAATGCACCAAGAATCCAATATCTAGTAAATAGTAACGATATTTGAATCCAGCAAATGCACCAAGAATCCAATATCTAGTTTTTCATCTGTCACAATGATGATATTCGCAGAATGTGTACGAGAGAGAAAAGAGGGCCTGTTCTTTGAGTTTTGCATTACCAATCTGAAGCCCTGCAAAGAGACCCCGTTGGCATCATTGGATTCTTTCAACAGTCCGCTCTTTATTTATGGGAATCTGCAAATTTAGTTTGTTGACGAGCACGTCCAGGTCGCTCTGCTTGATAAGCTTCCAGCTGTACGAAAGCACTCTGCAACACTTGGCGAGCTCTCTGGCCACTTGAAGAGTTGATACAACGTTGGACAGAAGCTCCTTCAATAAAGCACCAAGGCTCCGTAATAATGCTCGTGATGGTCTGATTCAATAGTTCCAGGTTTGTGAGTTTTCAGTACTGTACTGTTTGTGAGAAACCAAAATCTTGTGAATTTTCAACTTGGTTACCCAAAACGTTCAAGGTTTGTAACGAGACAGTCAGCAGTTTAATAAATAAATAAGAGGGCATCATATCCAGGTTTGTGCATGCATTATGTCATGGGGAACGGGAACGGTAATGCGATGGTAAAAGTTCAAAATGCTGGGTGTGTACGAAACTTTGTTTCTATTAAATTAAAGCATGGCATACTCGCGCGCATATTTTGGACCTTGAGAAGGAACAATGTACAGATTCCATCCACGCCACCATAGATACCCATCCAACGATTGAGATTCGCCAAACCTTTCATTGAATTAATAATTATTTTTGCCTTTTGAACAGACCTTTCAACTCTGCTCTGAATTTTCTACGGACCTTTCAACGATTGAGATTCGCCGAACCTTTCAACTCTGCTCTGAATTTTCTACTGGTTCCAGGACCCGAACGTCGGACTTAGAACCAGGGCTCGAACGGAGTTGAACTCAGAATATATACCCATCAAACAAAAATTCTTGTGAATCAGAAGCCATGCCTGTTCAACTCTGCTCTGAATTTTCTATTGGTTCCAGGACGATCAGAGTGCAAGCAATTCCGGGAGCACTATTTCTCCCGGAATTCCGGGAGCAATTCCGGTAGCGAATTCTGCAACTATTTCTCTGAGTAGTAATTCCGGGAGCACTACTCAAATCAACAAGGATGAAGTTTGTATAGATGATGTTGCTCCCTTCGTCCAAGGATTTCACCAGGAGCCTGCTCTACTGGAGGTTGAGTTGAGTTTCTCTCCATCTCTTTCACTTTCCAGTTTCTTTTACTTCTTCTTTGAAAGAATTTTTGTGTCGTTAGCGCACAGAAAACTGCAGTTTGTTACTACTCACAGTTTTTGGAATTCTATTACCCTAGCTTCCAGCAATTTCTCCATTTCAGTTTTTTTTAATGGTGATAAACACACAATATTTCCTTGTCATCTTCATAAATAACTGGAGAGCGTTTTACAGCTTTGGCAGATGGAAGCTTCTTCTACGGAGAACATAATGGAGTACGATTCGAGAGAAAGAACATAATGGACTACAATTCGAGAGAAATGTATTCAGATATTCATTCGTTTTTCCAATATTTTTTTTTTGTAAACTCGTTATTATGAAAGGTATTCAGATATTCATTCGTTTTTCCTAATGAATCTCATTAGGAAATGTTATATCCAGGTAGTAATGATTGGAAAATTCAACAATATAGAACATATGGTATCGACAAATGGTGGATATATGTATAAACATGCAAACAACATATTCATAACCAGAATTTATCAATCATTATTTAAAAAAGCAATCTATTTGGTATAAATTAGTATGATAAGTTTAAATAATTAAAATTGTAATATAGCCATTTAATATTGTATTGGGAATTCTAATTTTTTAATTCTTTTGTATTGGGAATTGTGATTGTAATACAAATAACTTTAGAGAATATGACTCTTCCATTAGAAATTGTAATTATGACATTTTTAATGGTAAAAATTGATAGATGGACAAATCATTAAAAAATTGCAAAACATGAGTGTGAGTTATATAAAAGTGAATAATTACATCATTGCATTAAATATATTTAAATTTACTCATAACCACATCTTATCAATCATAATCCAAAGAAGGAACCTACTTCGTATAAATTAATCAGCTAAGTTAAAATAAAAATAAAAAATTGTAATCCAACCACTTAACCTTGCATTGAGAATTGTAATTATAAAATATAGACACTTTTGGTAATTATGATTAAGCCATTGAAAATAGTGATTAAGGAACCCCATATCATTGGAAATTCAATGATATTTCTATTGTTTTGGTTGAACAAGTCACATACTTGAAATAGATAAAAAAAAAAAAATAATAATCCCTTTTTTTTATTCCAAGAAGATAACCTTGCACCATCTAGAAATTGCATTCATTTATTAAGAAAATAACTAAATTACACAAACTAAGCAAAAGAAAAACATTTTGAGTAATTGTAATTTTATTTGCGAGAAGTCATAGATGGACAAATAACATCCATGTTTTAAGAATGCATTTTTTTATAAAGAAAGAGAAAATTGTTCCAATAAATGATCCTTAGAAGTAATTGAAAATATTGTAAAATCTATTATGTTGAGTATCTCCCCTTTTTGAAATTAATCGATTTATCTCCCCTTTTTGAAATTAATAGATTTGGTGCAATATAGACAATCTAGTTAAGAGTTAAAGGATTTGTTTTACAAGGTCTCCCTGGATTTTTCTCAAGAAGTGTACGATATGTAGAGATAGTATGACCTACTTCATTTTCCTCATTCATTTTAACCACCTACATTACAAATGTCTAAAATTATTGATTCCATATTATAAAATTCTTAATGGGACTCTATCAATGTTTCCCACTATAACACTCATTGAAAAGACAACATCAAATGAACCAACAATCCCAAAGAAGCCATGTGGCAGACATATAACGGCCAAATCTGATGGTCACCAAGGTGCCAAGTGGCACAAATATAGTGACCAAATATATGGCGTGAACTTGAACACGTGTCGGAAATAAAACGGCCTGGTTCTCAGACCGTACGACCAAAATGGTACGGATACTACACTTATTTTTCACGTGGCACAGATCCAGCCGCTACAGTGGCACGTATCCTATGGGTAGGAAGCCGACGGTTTAGAAAGAGCCACGAGGAGCCGAGCAGACGATTCGGTGTGGCACAGATCGATTAGAGCCGAGCAGACGACCGGGCGAATGCGAATTGTATGTGTTGTCGCGCGATTGATTAGAGCAACCAACATGAGATGGCGATTGATACTTCAGTCCTCTGCACAATCCATATTTCGTAGTGGCTCTGTTCGCAATCAATATATGTTGTCGCGCGATTGATTAGAGAAAGGAGATTGCATTGTTGTGCAGTCTGGTGTGCCGGTGATATTTCAGTCCTCTGCACAACAAGCGAAGCAGAGCAATAACTAATAATAGCACAAGGTTTCCACAATCTTCGTGCTGACATGCCCACTACTCATAATTCGGATAATGGGATGGGGAAATAAGTCCCAACTCTGCCCAAAATATAAAGAGTATTACGGTTTTTAAAAAAATCAAACATAAAATTCTTCACTTGAATTTTACAAGTTTTTGCCATTTTTATTTTAAGTATCAAAAAGTCATTTTCTACTTAAATCATAATCCGTTAGAATATGCACTGAAAGATTAACCATTCTATCCGATGGTTTATTGAATTAGTTTTTCACAAAGCAGACTGGGAGTGATTTGAAGATGGTGGAATTCACTGGTTGAGATTTATGCTCATGTGGTACCGGAGTTGAACTGAGGTCGACCCTCTAATTGGAGTGATACCCAGTGAAATTGTTTGCATAAAATCTCCATAATACTACAAACTTTAGCTAACTGCCCATACCTCCATTTTTGTTAACGGATTATCTGCTGTAATGATAGTTATTTGCAATGATATTTTCCAATATTTCAATAAACATGTAATTTTTAATTATATATTTAATAGCCTATGTTTATTATTTATGGAAATATTTTGTATTCACTGTTTTATTTATTAATGTAATTATAAAAATGTCTATTAATTTTTAATTATATATTTAATATGAAAATATTTTGTATGCATGATTTTAATAGTGTAATTATAAATATGTCTTTGTATTTAATTGGCTAATCTTTATTCTCCAAACTTCATACTTTGTATTATGTAAGTGCTTATTTCTTTTTATGAAGGAGGTTTATAGTGGAATGGTATATTAATATATACTTAAAAGACGGTTTTTAATTTAATTGTGTATCTTAAAATTAGTTTTTTATTTTGAAACTTGTAATTTTAATATGGTAATTTTAGAACATTTTGAAATTGTTTTTTTATAATAATATATTTCTCTTTCTTTTTTCATATTTTCATTATTTTATTTTTAATTTTCAATTTTAAATTTTCATCATCATAGAGGATACCATTTTGAATGTCCCAAAGTTTTAAACATTTATTTTAGTCTTTTCTCCAACCTATTTTTAAGTTGGAAAATAGGATAGAAACAACATGTGTAAACTTTTATTAATAATGATGTTGACGTTTATCTTCCTATGAGATTCATAAAATTTATTAAACACTTAAAAAAATAAAAATAAAAATATTCTTCATAGTATCATTTCTACATTTGCACATAGTAAAATGGAAGTATCAAAACCCTTGAGTAATTAACTTATGAAAATCAAACTAAATATTGTTTTGAAGACTATAAAATGAAAGTCTAAAGCTCCTCCACATTAATTAAATACAAAACTCTATAAAATTCATTTTTATATTATTAAGAACATAGTAAAATGAAAGCATCTAATGTCCTAAAAAATAATTAAATTTTGAATTTAGTATATTATTAAAGAGAGGGAATGTTAAGTATAAACTTCCTTTACATTTTAAGGTGTTTTGGAGTTGCTCCAACAATCAATTTCACTATAAAGATCATAAACATTAATAATCTCAATCTTAGTGATATTCATTTTGTTTTTTAAATTCATATAATATCTCAAAAATCATTTGTATCCACCATATTATGATGATTGATAAAATATTTGTGATATTTCAACTACTTTTTATTAATGATTTTATTGTCATTCTTGATATTAACTTTAAACTTCACTTACATAAAATAATTAGTATTACAAATTTTATGATTTACTTGGTATTTTTTATTTCTTTAAAACTAAATTTGAAATATAAAGTGTGATCACTATAAGTATTAAAACTTTACACCACATCTATCATAGTTTTGGAGTTTGATGACTTTATGATTCTTTTTCACAAAGAATGCATTTCACTCAATTTGATTTTCCAGAGATAAGAATTTATGGCCTTATCAATACAATCTACTCTTTGTGTAATAGCATTTAGATATGTACCCCTTTACTCAAAATGACTAAAGAACCACTAAATATACTAAAACTATATAAAGGACGCATAATGATGAAAATAAAAATAAAAAAACAAATAAATTAGAAAATAACTTGACATGGGACAAAACTAACTATATAAAATTATTGTCTTTCTTTGAGTAAAAAATGAGTATGATTATACTTTATATATACTATCTATAATTTAATATAAGTATAAGTCCAATTTCAACTATATAAAAACTCTAGGAAGGGGAAAAATATATGTAAAGTAGATTTAAGTGAGGTAAAATTGGAATAACATATTGTGAATGAGAAAATGTTATAGCCCAATGGATTAGCTCCGATGGTTGAGTGTTGTAAATTATTAGCATAAGGTTTCCTTGTGAATTGAGCCCCCCCAAAAAAATGTTACAAAAAAATCAAATTAATTTTGTTAGTTAAAAAATTGATAATTTTTTTTAAAAAACACCTACATTACATTAAAAAAATATGGAAATAGTTTTCACATATATATATATATATATATAT
>CBVK0102153579.1:0-18650 GCA_900067695.1 Picea abies
AGTGGGTAAATGCATGCATGGCGCCAAGACAACTTCGTCGGGGTACTGAACAGGCCCGCTGGCAGCGAAGCAATGTCGGGTACATGAAAATCTACAAAAAAATATAAGGAACCTCTTTAATGTCCTTTATTCTGATCTAGAACTTCTTGGCAGGATACAGATGTCAGAGTGGGTTAAATGGCAACCCTGTCAAGGCTATGGACGCCTACTGGAACAGTGGCCATGCCAATAGTATTGGAGATTTTATCTTTAATATCGTGACTTGCTAATCTTAAGACTGTTATTGGTTTTCATCTTTTAAAACACTGCTGGGAAAAATAATTAATGATGATGTTAGTACAATTTTCTGGTTGTTATTTTTGAGTTGAAATTTTCTTGGCTATCCTAATCTGAATTTGTTTCTTTTGACAGAGATAACTACTTCTTCCAGTGTGTCGCCATTGTTGGCAGCCAATTCACCTTTTTCTATTATCCTATAAGCTGCCTACACCTATGTCTTGCAAACATCAAGTTTTTTGTCGCATTTTTCAAATAGACGACATTTTCATTTCTTGCGACATTTACACTTTTGTCTTCGTTAATTTTTCACGACTGTAAGCGTGAAAACTTTCCCTTTTGAAGTTGTTTTTCGATCATTATCTGAACTGTGGATATTTCTATTGCGCTTACCTTTCATTGATCATTACATGACTGGATATATCCTTTGATCAATTCTCATACTTCGATTGAGTGTATAACTTGGTTTTATTAAAGGCATTTAGCACTTGGATTTGCACTTTATATAACTTTCCTGATCATTGATTCTATGAAATGCATAGGGGTTTGATTAAATTTTTTATTTTGTATATGATGTAATCCCTATGTTAATTTTTTTTTATAACTTATTGGTTTGTCAATGAATATGAATATCATTTGGCACCTTGGTTAAACTTTGTTTATATGAATCAATACATTGGCGCATAGTTGATTTTGGTGTTGATTTGTATGTCAGGTGTTTAAAACACTATGACATAGTGTTGGCGCGTATTGGTATACACATTTCATTTCATTGGTTGTACGCATGATTTAATGGTTGAATTATTATTATGGAATAAACAGATATGTAAATTGGCGGTTGTACTGGTGTAATGAATATTATGCATGGCAGACTCCACCACCCTCGCATGCGCACATTAATGCTTACCCCCTTTTCTCATTCATTGTTGTTGATTCGAGTAGCTCTGCCCCTGTATGCGTTGGTGAACTCAAACCCTTCCCTTACCATGCATTCAACTCCATGGCACCAGTCGTGCGAGTTGAACCCAATGGCAACCAGGCCCTGTTGATGTTTCATAATGCCCGCCAAGATTTGGCAGACAGTGGATGGCTTACCTTCGTGAAACATTTTGAGGGTTTTAACCTCTGTGTAGCTCGACAGTTTGCCATGACCTTCGATGGCTGTCGAGCCAAGGACGGAGATGTACAGTTAGATATTGATGAACAGTTCATCAGCTCGGCCACGGGGTTATCTATTTCTAGACAGCGTTGGTTTAAGAATTGCAAGGTCGAGGAAGTACCATGGACGTTGTTTCAATCGCGCAAAATCACCTCCTATGATAGAGGTATGCCTGTGACTATGCTTAAGCAACGATGGCACGATTTATTAGTGATAATCAAGAAGTTTGTGACCTGCGAAGGTCGATACGGGCTTGTCTTTCTTTACCACCTGCATCTATTGATGATTTTTATAGGTTATCATCTAAACACGCTGTTCTATTTTCATCGGAGCTTGTATAAAATGTCTAAAAAATATAAGAGGCACAAGGCCGACAACAGCCTATTTCATCATGAGCTTATTAAGCTCATCGTTGTTTATCAGTTGAATTTGCTTGGTGACAGTTGGCAGGCTTTCATAGCCCATAATGGCTTTGAAGACACCGACCCTGTACAGGTTGATAAACCTATGGTAACTGAGACTAAGGCCGAACCGTCGCTACCTTTGCACCTACTACTGCCTAAACCCTCGGCCAACCCTCCTATCGACTTACCCGACGTTGTAACTAAGAGTGCAAAAGCCATTACAAAGCCTATGAGAAAAAATCCCAAGGAAACCCTCACTTCAAACGCCAAAGGGAAAAAGAATTCACATTTGATTTCACGGATGGCAAGAAACAAGCCAAAACCCTCTGTTGAGACAAACCCTATCGTCTTGAGTGAGGACTCCGATTCGGAAGTGGAGCGTTTCTTGGCTAGCGAATACCCCTATTCGCAAGGTTTGTGTGCTGAACCCTCATATGATTTTGTATCAAACCTACCCCCTGCCTAAAGGACGACCCTAACTACCCAGGCATTGAATTGCCTCGTGAAACCCTCGGTGATTTGGCCAAACCCTCACCTGCTCTGTCTAAACCTACACACTCACCCTGTGATCAATGCAATTCATGGTTGGAGCAGTATTATATTGATATCCCGATGCTCCAGTCAAAGATTCAATCTTTGGAAGATAGGATTATAGTCTTGACTAGTCAAAAGGCCAAGCTCCAGGCGATGGATAAAAAACAGAAGACAACCGGCTCTATCCTGTTTAAAAATGTGGAATCAGCCATGACTGTTATAAACTCCAAGCTGGTATAATCAAGCAGCCTCGTCGCTACACAGGTATGGAAAATTTGATATCGTTTTGTTTGTAAATAATCTAAGTTGTTATAATAATTTGTATTCAGTTTTTAAACAGTTCTGTTCACATTTTGAATAGCTCTGTTATATTGCGTGCATTCTATATATAGCATTGTTTTGAATAAAAAGGAATTTTGATTCGGTATACGATTCGATTATCCCCAGTATAGAAATCAATAGATTTTGATTGGATTTGAGTTTGAATTTGTTGGATTGTTTGCCTTCAAATGAATTGGTTTGTATCTGATTTGAAAAGGAGATTTTTCATATTCATTTTAGAACACAATCTTGCTCGGATTTGATTTGGTTATCATCCATGTGCTATGGTTGGTAAATGGTTTGATTAAGTTTGACTGTTACGATTTTGCTCAGATTCGATTTCATTATCATTGCTATGCTATGACTGGTAAACGTTGTCAGGAAGATACTTGTTATGATGATGTGTCATTTGATTGTTTCCAAGTTAAGGATAATGACTCTGTTCATTTGATGAAAACAATACGCTCAAATAACATTCGCACCCGAATTGGGAATGAATCCGAATCATAACACTGTGTGAAAATCTTAGCAAATCAATTCGCTCTTATTCAAATTTAACAAGTCTGTCCTATGAGTTGAGTTCTGATTATAATTGATGCTCTGTATTTTAAATTTATGTAATGAATTGGTCAAATCCTGATATGATTCATTCGATTGAAATGATTGTGATCAAAATTAATCGATCTTGTTTGCTTGTTGTGCAAGGATCAACGATCAAAATCTATGACAAATTCTGTTTGATTGATCCTGTTACGTTTTTGGTTATGTGTCAGTTATGGTTTGAATTCGTTCACAGCTAAAATTTCTTGCTATACAGTTATCGTAATTATCCTGTTCTATTCGATGATTTCTCCTGTTGATGAGACAAGTGTAACAAAGTGTTTGCGATTTGTTTTATTTTCAATTGAAAATCAAATAGATCTCATAACAGAGGGATTCGATGTGTTGAGACACGATTATGATGTTGTTACATATGATTTCATTTACCCGACTTATAACAATAATCAAAACAGAGTATTTCTATCTTTGTATTCAATTAAATGATATGAATATTTTGCTATATCGTTACAACTATAACGAGTGGAAAATGATTTTGTTGGATTGATCGTATCTCTTGTTTAACAATCACATACGATATGTTTGATTATCAATTTCAATTAGATATGAAACAATCTTATTACTATTCGATTATGACTCTATGGACCCGATTTTGTGGTAACAGAGGAACAGAGTATTCCTATCTCTGTGTTCGGTTGAATCATTTTTTACCCTGTTTAATATTAAATGATAAAATCATTTTGATTCATTTTCAAGTGGTTATTGGAAGATAATTAGATTTAATTATTTTTAAAGATTTTGAATCGATTATGATGTTGATTCTGTATCTCATTTCTACTAGCTACAGAATCAGATGATTATGTAGCTAAGTCTGTAGAATTAAATTTTTATTGTTTTATTAATAAAATATCTGTCTAACTTGTCTATTTCTGACCTGTTTCAGGTGAATTCGAAATTGCATTGGATTTGATGGGTAGTTTAGAGGATATTTGGATGTTTTAAGTTTCATTTTAATTTCTTAGTTTAGTTGATCTTGGGAATATTTTTCCAGATTATGTAAACAGTTTGATACTGTCCACAGGGAGGTTTTGCCCTGTGGAAAAACTTATACATACTTATTATTTTTGTAATAACACCATCCTCATTCGTGGGAGAACGAGGATATGGAATTTTAATACAGACTGAGACAAAGATTGATGCTCTTTTACAGCTTTAGCTTTTCATAATATCAATATTTTGTTTCATGTTTATGTGTATCTATTTTCATTTGGTTAATGACTACTTTACCTATCTTAGTCTTTTACAAATGATACGATTTAATCCATATAATCCATATCTGATTTCTTCCAGCACTTAAAAAACATAGCAGTTACTTGATTCAGTTAGTGAACGACATATTTCTCTTCTTCATTAATTGGATTATTAATTATAAGTTTTTGCATAACAATTTACCTTATTGCAGAGATTTATAATCATATAATTGTTATGATTTTTTATGTCTTGTTTGTTCTGTAAACAACTCAAAGAGCATTGCAGCCTATCGTTTACGAGAAGCTTCTGGATTATCTGGTGCGAGTTTCCTTCCTCCGACCAGCTTCGAAGTCATCATACACAGGACAAATCTGGAGCGTTTCCAGGTCTGTTTATTGTTCATTTGTTTAATATATTTGTTAGTATTTTAGTTAGATATATGTTTAGTTAGAATTATAGGTAGAATTAGTATATTAATGTTTAGTTTAGTTAGTTTTCTGTCTTATTTCTTGTTCATAAAAATTATAAAATCAACAAAAATATCTCTTGCTATCTTAGGGCAGAATATAATGAGTTTTTTAGGTTTTATTCAAATCTGTGAATCGTAGATATTGTATACTTTGTGAATAAGTTATATTTCAGTTAGTAGTTAGTATAATAGTAATCAGTAGTTTGTATATATATTTAGTTAGATTAGTTTAATTTGTTTTGATTAGATTAGTGTATTAGTTTGTTTTAATCAAATTAGTTAGTTTAGTTTGTTTTATTTAGTTTTAGTTAGATTAGTTAGTTTAGATTAGTTTTCTTTTTGTTTTCTTAGGACCTTAGATCGGCTAACGGAGCCGCTAAACCCGTCAAGGTGGTTCATTCCAAACGGCTTGGGTTATTAGACAACCCCGGACCGGTTCCACTCTCTCAGTTGACGGACGGTCGATTTCGCCCATCAACACAACAGTCTCAAGAAAATTTTAAGTTCTAGATCATCTTCGAACACCTTCCAATATTTTACATTGTCTGGTTTAGAAGGCTTGTATTTGACTTCTACATCATACTTGATTTTTGGTGGTATAGGAATTCTAAAGTTGCTTGCTGATACAACCAAAGAATCAGCCACAATATTATCTTCTCTAGGAATGAATGATATATTAAAAGAAGAGAAACAAATGTACACTAATTCCCATACTTCATTTCTGTAAGATCTAAGCCTAGGATGCTTTGTTTGATAAAGATTTTTAATTTGATGGACTATCAATTCATCATCTCCAAATACTGACATTTCCTCTATCTCTGTGTCTTTTTCTTCCCTCAAACCCAAGACAAGAGCCTCATACTCTGCCACATTATTAGTAGTCTCAAATTCTAGTTTATATGACGAATATATAGTTTCTTGAGTTGGTAAGACAAAGATCACCCCAGCACCAGCACCTTCCTTGGAAGAGGCTCCATCAAAGAACATATTCTAGACATAAGTGGTTAGAGGAGGCTCTTCAAAAAAGTTGATGGAATTTTTTCTGATTTCTAAAGGGGCTTCCAGGGCATCGGTGAGATGCAAAATACTAGATCCCATATCTGTATCAAAAGAAAAAATAGGGTGATTGGTGGGGTTTTCTTCATCACTAATGATGTAAGCCAATTGAGCTTCCCTGTAAAGTCTTCTATGCTCTCCCCCAAAAACAGGAATAGTAGCATAAGAGAGATCCACCTGCAAGGTTCCCCCAAGTCTTTTTATCTAGGATCTTGACAAAAGCATACCAAACTTGGCGGGAACATCAACAACTATGATATCCATAAGTATACTCTTCATAGGAAACTAAAATAAGGTCACCACCATATCCGTATTGACTCCAAGACACTTGAATTTTCTAGAGTCAAAATAATTTAATACATGATAGGTCTTTGTGACTTCTAACCCAAGTTCATCCATAATAGATTTTGGCATAAGATTGTGGGATGCCCCTAAATCCATGAGACAATTGTGTAGCACCTTATCATGTATATTCAATGAAGTATAGAACGGTGGGGATGATTCATCTCTGTCTTCTATCAAAGGACCTAAAATCACTATTGGTTTTTCATCTTGTAGATTTATGGAATCAGTGGGATTTGGAGATGATTCAAGGTGTAACATTTTGGATAAATACTTTTTTAAATCCTCATTTCTTATCAATTCCAAAAATGGTACAGGGATATTTATTTTTTGGATCTCATTCTCAAAACTGAATGAAGGGGAAGGATTCAAAATCTCTTTGGTTTTAGGAGGAGGATCTCCGATTAGAACTTGTGGGTTTTGGGAGTCTTTTTCCTTGTTGCTCATTGTCACAGCCTTGGCAGAATCTTCTTTCTAAACAAGTTGATTAGGGGCATCAGTTTTTTCTACATTCTTCTTATATCTTAGATTATATCTACTAGGATTTTCCTTTTCTTTCTCTCCCTTGCTTAACTCATTAATTTGAATATCCATTAAAGATTGCTCATAAGAGGATTGTGTCAAGTGTGGGGATGGGGAAGTATCACCTAAGCAGTGAATCTCATGATCAACTTCAACCTCCTCTTCTTCTTTATCAACCACTAACTTATTTTTCAAAGGAGCTTGTACCCTCTGATCATCTCTCTCTCTGCTTCTAGGATCCCTAGGAAATATTTGGAGAGCATTATTTGGTCTCCCGTAGTTACCTCTGTTATCATTGTTTTGAGCATTTCTATATGTTTGTTTCCCTTCTAATTTTAATTTCTCATTTTCAGTGGAGAGAGATTTTACTAATTTGGTCAGCTCATCTACTTGAGAATGGACAATGGAGGAATCAGAAGTTGAAGCTTCAGCTTTATTTTTTCTCCTATCTCTATCAGATTTCCCTCTGAGCTTATTTGATGCAACTATGTTGGATTCTACCTCTAAGGCAGCATCTTGCATGTGAACCAAAGAAGGTGACCTTCTTTCTCTCAAAAGGAGGCAGAATTCAGAATCAAATGCACTGGAATAAGTGATTTTTTCCATGGTTTCAGTGGGTTTGATCTCATCAGGGATTTTCTTGTACATTTTGTTAAATCTTTTAGAAAAGTCAGAGACAGACTCTCATTTCCTTTTCAAAGATCCAAATTCGGTGATGTAGTACAAAAAATCCTTTTTGTCACCCCAATGCCTCAAGAAGGCTTCATCCAATGCCTCAATACCAGTAATGGATCTAGAAGCCAGACCCCTGAACCACTTCCTAGACTCACCAAACAGGATTTGGATGAAAACCCTCATCCAAACATCTTCATTTTCAATATTTTGGTTATCTGCATAGTTGTAGAAAGCAACAAGA
Organism: Picea abies; assembly: GCA_900067695.1. NCBI lineage: Eukaryota > Viridiplantae > Streptophyta > Pinopsida > Pinales > Pinaceae > Picea > Picea abies. Next base: position 7,809 of record CBVK0102153579.1, read on the forward strand.
TGTTCCTCATTTGGTACATCTTCTTCTCCCATGAACTTAGGCATGTATTTCAAATAATATCTCGGGGGAAGAGCATTTAGTGGCTGAGGTAAAAGTAGAGGAGAATATCTTGCAACCACTATGGCATCCATCCTATTAGCATGGGGGTTAACAACTACCATTTGATTTCTATTAGTCAAAAAGTCTTAAGTCTAGTACATCACTAGATCACAGTCACTTCATTAAAATATTACAAAATAAAGGGAGCCTTGCTCAACCATCAAAACCTGCTAAAGAAAATGATCTATCTATTTATAACAAAAAGGGAGGCAACAACTGGAGGTATGAGTTGTCCCCCTTCCCTTGAAAAACTCTAAAAATTTATTTTCTCTAACAACTTATCTAACCATCTATGCTATAAAACAGGAAAATGTTGGTGACTAATCCAACTGAAATTCAAACTGAATTGGTTCCCTTTTTTTTCTCAACTTTGTGTTTCCCATGTGTCCTTCAAAGCACGTGGTTGTCTTCATGATGCCAATTGTTTCTTCTCCATCCTTCTTCATCATCAATTTATCCCAAAGTTGTTATCTTGGTCATCCTAGATCCTTGGTCTTTATTGGCAGCTTCTTTGGGTAGCAAATCTGGGTAGCGCACTACCATGGGAAAAGGTAGTGCCTGTAGGTAGCGTCACTGTGTTGCATATGTGTACAGACTCTTCTCTCTGTGTAATATTGGTTAGCACCTATAGGTAGCGCCTGTGTGCAAACCCTTACCTTATGTAAAATATTCAGTAGCGCCATTAGGTAGCGCCTCTATGTTGTGCCTGTGTGCCAATTATTTTCCCTCTGTAAAATATTTGATAGCGCCACTTACGCTATGTTTGTGTGCAGGTTTGGGTAGCCTTACAAAAACACAGCGCCTTCAATCCTCAAACATGTGCAGAGTGACTTGTGGTTTTGCATGGAGACAAACCTATCTTAATCAAGAGCCTTGATTGCACAATAGGTGGTGCTTTCTACCAGTGAGGAAGCTAGCACTTAGCAAAAACCCAAAACCCAAGTAGTTAAGTGCTTAGAATCCTGTATAGATGGCGGAGATAATATTTTCATAATGGTTAACCCTCCCAAAAATATACATCCTCATAAATGGGGCTTACACTTTACCAGTTATTTTGTCATTTTAACACTTAGCCTCATACTCTTCCTAGTATAAAGAGGATCTTCAATTGACATAGTATACTTCTTCTTCTTGGAATTTATAGGCTTTTTTGGTGTACATGTGCTCTCCTTAGATGTTGGTTTTTCATCCTCAATGGAAGCTTCAACCAACACCTATAAATTCTTTTGGGCTACCTCATCTTGAAAGTGTTTCATCTATGCCTTTAACTTCCTATTCTGATACTGAAAGCCTTTGTTCCTGTCTGTAAATATTCTTCAACTGTTTATGAAGGGGCAGAGCCTTTCTCACTGCAAACCTTGCCAAGTCAAGGGTATTATTGTAGCCAACCATGAGCTCTTCCATCTTAGCCAAGTAGACCTTGTCTTTTGCTTTAAGAAGAGCTATTTCTTTTCTTTCATCTCTAAGTTGCTTGATAAGTCTTGTGTAGGTCTAATTGTCAGGAGGGATAGTGGCATGCTCAGTCTTAATAGGTTTTTCCTCAGACTCCTCTTCCTCCTGCATGGGAAGTGTCTTGTCTGCCTCACTAGGTTCCTTGTTGGCTCTACTTTTAACCTTCTTCATCTACACAGTGGTTTCTTCATTTCTTACCATAGGCTCCTCGAAGTGTTTCACAGGGGTTTCCTCTTCTCTCTCCAAAGATCTTTTAGTACCTTTACCTTTATGTACAAGGGATTCTTGTTTTCTTTCGACATGCTTCTCAATGTGTTTATCAAAGGTCTCATCTCTCTTTTCCAAAGGTCCTTTAGCACCTTTAGCCTTGCCCTTCTGTACAAGGGTTTCTTTTTTCCCTTCAGTAAGATGAAAACTACCTTTACCCTTCTTCCTCTGAATAAGGGTTTCTAATTTCTCTTCTATAGGATTTTCAATACCTTTTCCCTTCTTCTTACGAATAGGGACCTCTGGTAAGGACTGCTCCTTGGAAACCTCCTTAGGAATAAATGACCTTGTGAAAGGTATTTTACCTTTGATTTCAACTACTGGAGGAGAAGGGGGAAAGAGAAGATTCTTTCCTCTCTTAGATGCAGCTTTGGAAAAAAAAGGCACCTCTTCTAACTTTGGTGGAGGGGGTGACAAAAAATATTTGTGTGGAGAAGGACAAACTTCCTCCTCAGCTTCAATGACCTACTTGTTGACCTCTGACACTTGAACAGGGGCTTTTCCCTTTCTCTTCCTACTGGTCCCTGCTTTGGTAGCAATGGTAGGTGACAAAGGACTCACCCTCTGTGATTGAGGAGTGGGTGATAGATCCAACTTAAAATGAGAGGTAACCACAAAATTCTCCCATGAAATATCTTTCTTGCCCAATTCCTCGGATACTAGCATTCTAATTAATCCAGAGTGGAGAAAGCTAGAATCCACATCTTTAGATTTGGCCTATATCCTGTTTGACATCTTACCTATACTCCTCAACAAGTAATAAGGAATATTCATCTCAACCTTACCAGTAAAATGTAGCAACAACCTTATATGGTACTGGTATAATGTGATGAATCTCCCTTCACAAGTAAAATATCTATGTATGATATTCAGTAGTCTGTCAAATTTTTCAATCAATTGGCTCCTTGGCATACTTTTGGACATGTCATTGGCTTGATATTCAGGTTTAAAAAGATGTTTTTCATAATCTCAACCCAAATCCATGGATTTGAACCACCTTTCACTTGTAATGGAGATCCTTGTTGCAGCTGAGATGGAGGCTTTAGTCACTTCAAAATACAAATCCCCAACCTTAGTTTCTTACCATCAAACTGCAATGCAAATTGTCTTGCTACTTATGGATGGACTATTTACATGTTCTGACAGAAGAAGTGGCACCCTGCTCTTTGAAAGGCCTCTCTTTCCATGGGTTCTATATTAAAAAGAAGCATGTTCACTATCTTTCCTCCTTTATGTGCCTTCTTCGATTTAGGGGTCTCCATGACTCAGAATGAGGGCTCTTGAAAGGCTTAAGGGATGGTAATGATCAGGAAGACTTTGAATGGGGTTTCAAATATACAAGGATGACCCTATGCAACTGAGTAAAATGTTTTATTTCGAGATGAAAGGAGGCAGGGGAAGCAACGAGAGGTTAAGCATCGCCTCTGGGTAGCATAATGCATACGTGGAGGATAGACTAGTCAAAAGCTTGCACCTTTAAGGGCTAAGGCAAACAACATCAATCTGAATCATATTAGGGCCATGAGGTTTATAGGTCTGAAAAAAGAGAGGATATGAGGTTATTATACAAAGATGAATTTTTTACCTCTATGCAAGCTTAGCAAAATGAAAACTCGAGCACAAATTTCCTGTGAAGATTAATACGCATAGGAGGTAACAAGGGATACCTGTCGAAATATTCAACACAATCTTAGGATGAAATTTGAGAAAACCTAGGCCCTGGAATCTTTCTCAGCATTGGATTTGGTTGACATCCGATCGCTTGATCAACACTTATGAATTTGCACAGCGCATCACTGTTGAGTCTTTCAAAATTAAAAAACCATTACCAAAGCTCATAAGTGCAAGATCTTTGAAGGCATCCTTAACCAACTTGTGGCACTGAAAACAAGGGACATGACATCAGTTGTGGAAATCATGTCTTGGGGTGGAACTGTGATGAATGTGATAGGCGCTACAGAATTGCCTGATGAGCAAGCAACACATCCACTCCAAAATATGATTAGAAAAGTAATCAAGGACGTTTGAGGTATGCCTATGAGGTCATGAGTGAGGAGAGAGGAGTGTCACATCAATCTATTCATGGGAGGGATCGAACTAGGGACAAATCATGAAGGGGACCAAAATAAAACATGAGCTAAAAGGGTTCAAGGATCAAAAATCAAATTGAGGATCAAATTAGAGATAAGACTCAAAAAATTTAATCATCCAAGGGGTCCTACCAATCATATATTTTAAAGGGATGAGACCTTAAAAGAAAAAATTAAAAACTAAGGCTTAAAAAGGATTGAAAACAAACTAAAAATACCCAAGGCAATTTAGTGTGATAACAACAACCACTTCATGCATTTCATAAGTCCAACTCCTCCCTAACAAAAGGTTGTAGTCGAGAGGCGCATCGACCACTTCAACTTCGACGCACATGGTCTTTCCTCCTAATTGCATGGGGAAAGAAGGAATTATTCCATGTGGTCTGAATGACCGAATGTCAAACACCGTAAGAAATGTAGGAGACAGAGACAAACTGGGCCAACCAATGGCCTTCCAACACGCCAATGACATCACGCAAGTTGAGATGCCCTCATCAACCACAGTATGAAAAATGTTCCAAGTAAAAGATTTTGTGGTGTAAGCCACTACTATCTGAAACGCGATGTGGTAAGGAAGATGAGGTTTCAATTTGGTTGGATCAAGAATGATCGCTCTCGGGTTACAAGTCTCTACTAATCCCAAGGTAGATAACAGATCCTTTCTTTGCAAAGGGAAACTTTGGAGGACTTCCAAAGAAAACATTGTGCTAGGGGTTTGTGCCAAATCTTCTGCAACATAGTAGTTATGGGTAGCCCTCGCATTTGGATTATGAGAATATTTCTTAAAGGCACCTTTCGGGATGTGTGTCATTGTTTCTCCCACCATCTTCTCAATCTGGGGAGGAACTGGTGGGTTTGTGGCTTCTTTTCCCTTTTCAGAAGATTCCAATATTCCGTAATCTCGAGCCTTTGTTGCTATATGATCCTTGACTTTCATCATGTAAACATTCGTGGCCGAGTTATTATTGGTAGACACGGGGGGTCCCTAATTTCCCCCTTCCACACTCAAGGATGCTGAAGCTTGAGCCATGTTTTTCCCATGTGGAAATCAGTTTGTTAGCATAGAAGGTTGTTGTTGTGCCAATAGCTTATGATATTCTGCAAGTCAAGGGCACAGATGAGTCGGGTGGTCTTTCTTGCAAAGGTTACATGGATACTTCGACTTCTTCTTCTCTGTTTCTCCCCTGCTAGCATTGTTAGAATCCTTTTTATCCCCTTTACTCTTATTTTTCCATTGTTTCTTCTTTCCTTCAGGCTGTTATTTTTCCTTCGGATTCATCGACTGCACACTATGTACGTCTGACATTTGGGTAGGGGGAACAGTCGAACTTGAAGTCTGGTTGGTAGCATTCTGTTGTAGTGATAATTGTTGCAATTGACCTGACAACATATTAGTGGAATTTCTTTATGTTGATCCCACAATACCATTAGCATGGGTTCCATACTTTTGCTTGGCCTTGTCAAGGATGGACTGTGGTGCATCTCGCAAAATATCATAGAGCATGCCAGACTGAGAGTAGATCAATTCAAGATGTTGCACTCTCATTATCGCCTCCTCCTCTGAAAACACTCTAGAAGTTGCTACATCCTTGGAACCACTCTAGAAATAAATCTAGTGGGACCTGGACCTTAATCAATCTCTTTCGACACTACCATTCTCGGATGTGATTGGAGATATGGTCGGCCTTATTTTGCTCAAAGTTGGCCAAAAATTTAGTGTCGACATCGTATCTCACGGGTAATTGGAAATGGTTCAAGAAGACAATCGCTAAGTCATTAAAGTAAGAATACCTTGAGCAATCAAGCTCAATATACCATTTCGTGACACCCCTGATAAGATTGCATTGAAAAATACGTGATTGAATGGAGTCGTCTCCAAATGAGTTTGATGAGCACCATAAGTGAAAGGTTGTCACATCATCACCTAGATCGTTGCCATGATTGCCTTCAATTTTTGGAATATCTGAGGGAAACTTAGTCAACATGGGGGGCCAACACGGATCATGACAAATTGGGTCATTGAGTAACCTCAGCAAGTCTGGAAGATGTAGTGTTGCTAGAAACGGTAGTTTAGGTTGAGTACTATGTACAGAAAAAAGGGGTCCTGGAGTTTGATTGGCACCAGGTTGCCAGGAAAAGCTAGACTATTGGCTAGGGTTCTAGTAGAAACTGTGGCCTTGACCAGCGTACAAAAACTGCATTTGTTGGGATATCATCAGCTGACTCTTGTAATTGGATGACATGGCTTAGGTGGGGATTGATCCCTGCGTTGTGTTCCAAGGATTTTGGAAGGGGATGCCCCCAATTGATCTGACGGGCATAGGTATTGAACCCTGCTCAAGGTTCCATTGAGCATGGAAGGGGTTAGCCCTGATCGACATCCCTTGTGAGGGAAATGATCCCTGCCAAGGATTTCAAATCCCTTGAGAGGAGAAAACTCATGTACTTTCTCCATGTTTAGGAATAGTACCCTGCATGAGGTTTTGTTTCCCAAAACTGGGGTTGCCCCCAGCCGAGACGACAGCCAAACAAAAAGAATTGTTCCCAAACACATTGAACAAAGAGAACATCATAGATCCCACCTGCATAGTGTAAGATGAAGGTCCTAAACTGCCTGCTCCAAATGAGTTGTAATTAGCATTCGACCCGATGGGTTGTTGGAAAGCACCACCAAGTGAGGGGGATGGAGGAGGTATATGACCCCCATCGTAAGGGATAACATTAAAGGGGACTAAAGTGCCCCCATTAGACCCTTTCACGGGAGCATTCGAGCTCCCTGCTCTCAAACCCTATAAGGTGGAGTAGGTAAGGACCGAGTTTGAATCGAAATCAGGCATCCCATATGAGAATGGAGGGCCCATCCCACTTTGTGTAAACGGAGCAGTGGTCATCGTGAATGACAGTATAAGACCACTGCCTGAGGTAGAGGGAGTTGAGACCACTATGGTCCGGACTAGAAAAGGTGGGATAGGAGGCAAGATACCCCCTGTGGTAGTAGCCGAAATGGGAGTATGAGGACTCCCAAACGAAGTAGCAACATTTGATTCCATGGCTGCTTGTAAGACTAACTGGCACTCGAAAGGTGTCACCTCGGGAGGGACAACTTGTACTAAAATTGGTGCCCACTAGTCAGTAATCAGAGGGTTGGTTGGCCCGAGAGATTCCTCCCCAAGGTCAGAAACAATAGGTTCCTCTGAATTTGAATAGTCTCCTCACAAAGAAGGATCTGAACAGTTTCTTGTGGCATATTCGCTTCAAATGACCCTTGTTGGTCAAGTCTTCATCGTAACGGTGGCAGAGGTGGATCCAATGCAACCAGTGGCATGCCTTGAAGCCATCGCGACAGATGGAGCTCTTGATCTTCCACTTTGTGAAAATATCAATCGATATAGTAAGGCTTAACTAGTGTTTAAACACCAAGAACACACTAGAAAATCCCTATAAGACAAATCAAGTAGTCAACTATCTAGTAGGAAGAACAGTTACGTCAGTCAACACTAGAGCAACTAACCAGTGCAAGTGCAACTCAAACACGAAAGCACCCTCCGGGTATACTCTGCGAAGCATGACCCGATGTCTTCCCTAGGTATCGTGGTATACCTCTATAGTCACCTGTGTAAGTCCTTAGAATATGGGAAACTAAGTTGCCAGCTCGTAGGCAGTCACCAGACAGGTACAATCAATAGTCGAGCAAATCACAATGAGGAGGATAACAAGTCCAAAACCTATCAAGGGTATCAAAATCAAGTGGTATGGAAGACAATAGAGAATCTCGAACGGATTCAAGGTCCACGAAGCTTTGTAGGCAAATGCAGTCAGTATTACTCCCAAGAGAGATCCTCAATATGCATTCTCCACTACATTCAGTCCAACTTTGGAGGGGTTATCTATGTTTCCTTTCCTCATGTGACCTCGTGTTTAGCCCCTATGTTAGAGGGGGGTCCCAGATAACTTTTACGACACTAGACTTAAACAATCCCTAACTCAGACACCAATGTTTGTTTAACGGCCTTGAATATTTTCCTCTCCAACCTAATTCAAGGCCCTAACCCTAAACTAGTTGGTTGACCCTACAAACATAAAAAGTCTAGTTTATTTTTGATTTAGCTTTCTTTTTAATGGCTTAATTTACTCATGGGATATGGTGGTGAGACTAGTGATGTTATAACAGACGAAAAAGTGCAGAAAAATAAGAAACTTGAGAGCAAAATTACTTCTAACCCAAAAGAAAAGTTTTACAACAAACTCTTTGTAACCAACTTTTCTTTAACTAAATTTTTAAAGATCTTATAAAGAAATCCTAAAACGTACTTTCACTTGACTACAATCTACTTATGTTTCAAGAAATCAATAAAGAACTTAAAAAAAATACTATTTTTCCTTTTTAGAAAATAACCAACTCTAACTACTTTACCAAATTGAAAATAATTTGTTTTTTTTTAAATTGCCTTAAAGAGAAAAACGAAAATAAATATTTTTTTTCTTTTTTCAAAGCAAGTGAAAGGGGTAAAAAGAACACTAAAACAAGACTGAAATAGATCTTTAGCCCACTACGGATCACAGGGAATCACTCAAGAAACCAAGAAGGACGATCTATGATTCAAAATCTTTCTTAAAACCCTTTCAAAAGTAAACACAAGAAAATCAAGAACACAAGTAAATTGAACTCTAAACCCAGGCAATGGTTGTAAACAAAGACTCTAGACTGATCCAAGAAACCCTAATAAGTGTGAAATTCAATCAGGAAAGAGGCCAACTCCCTCTTTTTCAAAAGTTTTCTTGAAACAAAGATGTGGGTTGTTGCATCAACAACCTTCGTATGTACGTAGGTTTTTTACTGAGCAGAGTGTGTATGTACGCGGGCTGACTCAAGACAAGGCATTTACACCTATGTATCTTTCCAAAAAAGAAAAGATCAGATAGTCTTATAGGCAAAGGATGACTGGTATTGCACCTGAAGGTGACTAGAATCCCTTGACAGACTCAGAAAACTTGATAGAAACTTGAAAGGAAAACAAACCAATCAAACAATCCAAAATCCCCTAAAAAACCCTAGAGTCGTCCCCAGTATGGTCGCCAGTTTTTCTAGCAGGAAAAACCCCCATTTAACTACACTAAGGTTCAAAATGTAGGAATATCAATTAACCGTCTAAAATATAATTAATTCTCTATACTACCCCAAACATACCAAAATTGATATAAAGAAAGAAAAGAGAAAGGAGATCGAGTAATTTCAATGAATTCCTTGCAACTTTTTATTTTTTGCAACTTTTGCAAGTATACACCGTTTGTAATGGTGCATCATGTGTATGTACACAAGATTTAGTGGTGCAACAAGCGTATGTATGTGAGCATTAATGGTGCAGGGAGCATATATCTTCTAAAAATTGGTTTTTTAAGAAGAGCTACCCAGCAGTGCTTTGGCAAAAAATGCAAGTAATAGGGCCAAGGCTGTGTATGCATGTGTAGAGAAATTTAGGGTTATAACATTTACCAAATGGGCCTAGGAAATTTCTACATTCACAAATGATGGAAGAATTGTTTCCTTATTCTTATTCAACCACATTATCACTAGATTTGGAGTCCCATAATCCATCATTATTGATCATGGCTCACACTTTCAAAACCATATGATGGCTGAGTTAAGCCCCAAATTAGGTTTCCTCCGTGAGAACTCATCCCCATATTACCCCTAATCAAATGGAAAAGTAGAGGCCATTAATAAGGTATTTAAAACCATGATCCAACAGATGGTGGGGGCACGCAAATCAACTTGGCACTTGAGACGTTTCTTAGCAGTAACACTTTGGGATTATAAGACTTCCTTGAAAAATTCCACCGAGTTTACACCAGTCCAATTGGTTTATGGCCTAGAGGAAGTCCTGCCTATTGAATGTGAAATTCCATCACTTAAACTATCCATTGAACTCCTTCCAAACACCTCTACCAAGAAATAATGGTTCTTGTACTTGACAAAACTCGATGAGACCTGTTGTGATGTTGATCTCACAATTGAGACACAAAAATTGCATCAAGATGCAATATGACAAATCCATCTAACCTCGTGTCTTTAACAAAGGTGACCTAGTTCTAGTCTATTACCAAGAACATTATAAGTTGGAAGCAAGTAAGTTACAACCTATGTGGCACACCCCTTGCATTGTAGAATGAGTGCTACAAAAGGGTGCTTATGAGATGGTTGATTATGATGGAACCCCATTAAAAGATCCCTAGAATGGGCTCTACCTAAAAACGTACTATTCTTAGGGTCATATTGCATTTGTGCTTTGTACATTACTATACTATACATTTGGTGTGTTTTGTTGTGGTGTGATTTTTCTTTTATGTGCGAGGTTTTGTTTCACATATGGCCTCTTATCCCTCTTTTTTCTTGAATGCACAGATTTCGATGTCCTTTTCATATACTAGGTTTCAGGTTAATAGCTTGGTAGGTATATTCCCCCATTGATGAGTTAATGAGTTCGGGAGGAGTTTTACTTGGACCTGTGACAAATAGCATCGTGGAATATCACGCCATAATTTGACTTTTGATCAAGGCTTCCTCTTCTAACATATCTCACATGATTTTTAGTATCAACTCTCAACTTGTGGTCTCTCAATTGAACCACATTTATTCCATCTATGATCCTATATTTCTTCATCTCTACCTAAGGGTTTTCCTCCTTGAAAGATCAGTTGATTACATTCGATATCAATAGATACTGAGAGAGTTTAACACAATGACTGATTTGCTTGCTCATTTTATGTTAGACTGGAATCTAGCACATACATAAATATTACATAATCACAAGGCATATTAAAAGTGCAAAAAAGAAAACCATTATTTGATTAAACACTTAGGAATAAGCATCCAAAATAAAATCTATATATATATATATATATATATATATATATATATAATACAAGAACATGA
>CBVK0102153580.1:0-13162 GCA_900067695.1 Picea abies
AGACCATTAAGCCTCCTCTTATGGAGCTCCTATTTGGAAAGGGACATTACACTTTGCTAGTGGCTTGCGACGACCCTTTTTCATTGCATTGTGTCCCATGCCCAGCCTGCGACGACTCCTGTAGGTTTTGATGGAGTGAGTCATTCTATCTTTTACCACCTAGATTTGTCTTAGAACCCTAGGGTGAACTTCCTAGGGCCATGTTTGATTGATTCTTGTGTTTAAAGCTTGCTTGTGATTGGTTTTCAGTGATTGAAAGTCTTTCTTTGCATTTTGCAAGTTTTTTACTTTTGCTCATTGTCACAAGGATATAATCTCAGATCCTGATCTGAGTGCTTGTTTGATGAAGAGTCTTTGTTTTGTTCTGAGTTTTGGATTCATTTTGTTTGCCAGATTGTTTGTTGATTAAGAAACACTTTTTGCTTGCTTATGTCAAGAGTTTTTCTTGTCTTTTTCGCTTTTGCCTACATTACGAATTTGATTTGGGAATTGTGTTGAGAATGTCTTGATTTTCCTGGATTATGTTTTCCTTCCGTTATCACATCTCTGATTTTGTCTTGGAAAAGAATAATTGAGTTCATTTATTCTTTTTAGGTAATCCCTTATACGAAATTTTTTACATTCAAAATATTTGTAAAGAGAAGAAATTGGAAAATTTGTAGTTCATGATTGTTTGGAATTGTGTTCATTCAGAATTAAGGAATTGCAATTGGTAGCTTGTTGTACTTCAAAAGACATACCTTCTCCCTACTATAACTAGAGTTCATTGAATTGAAAATTGCACATTCATCTCTTTTTTCATTTTATTGGGTCAAGGTCACAACATCAACAGTTTCACTTCCATTTTCCTTTTTGAGTAAGCAACAACCTCTAAAACACAACATAAATTTAAAATTTATTAGTAACTTTTATTTTCTAGTGATATTTTTCACCAATATTAGCCAGTATAACGCTTTGGAATAGGTTGTAAGGGACACTCTCCAAAGCATCAAAACACACAATAGTATCTTGTGATAGGGATAGTTCAAATCGAATTGCTACATTTTGTCCTGGGAAGCCCTTCTCACACAAGGGTCAAACCCGAGGTCGCATTAAGACTGGCAGAGTTACTCACCATGCTTTGTTGGTCTTGGTGCAGAGATTATGCGTATTATGGGGGTCGCTTGAAGGTATACCCACAATTATGTGTGGAAGCCTTTTGAGTTGATTTCGGGCTAGATACCATACCTTTGTGCGTGGATCAGACGGTTGACTGTTTCCCCAGGCATTACTGTTGTAGTTGGTAACCTTAGTATCCTATCTCTCTAGGCTCCTTACATGAGGTGATCATGGAGGGGCAAGTATTCATGGTACCTGGATTTGATGTTGGCCAAACTCACCCAGGATCCTTGGAGGGTATACCCACGATTATGTGTGGGATCTTTCACTAGGGTGTAAGTCCGTTAAGTAAGTCGTCAACATAACTTTTCCACCCGCTTATCCCAGCCCCTTCTTGTCTTGATTTCATGACGTTGGATTTCATCACCGACTAGTGACTTCGAAATAAGAAGGTTTGTTTGCTTGGTTTGATTCCTAGATTTTATTAGTGAGTGTTGTTTGTTTACTCTAGTCGGACATAGATTTTCTTAGTTATTTACTTGGCTCAAGCAACATCAGCCTTTATTGCTCATGTAGGATGCAAGGGATACCTCCGGAAGACCTGTAAGGTTACCAACCCTTGCCTCTTAACTCACCTTAAGGCTCTCCAGAGGGAGTAGTCAACAACGAGGTAACTTCTAAAGTTGGAAGCACACACTCTTTAGAAGGATTTCAAATTGTTTCAGACTCTTTAGAGGCATTCAGACTTCCCCCTCTTAAACCAGACGTGCGTATACTTCCCATGAAATCTTCTGGAGAAATTGTTGTTCTTGATAATACTAAAATACCTACCGGGCCCAACGCAGGATCTTGAGTAGAGGATCTACTTTTTCACAGTGAACCATTTAGGACCTTGACTCACACTGCTGGAACTTCCTTTCCTAGTTCTATCCCTTTGACAGTACGTGATTTGTACGAAAACCTAGGAGCAAGTCCTGATCGACCTATGGAATCACAAGTGCCAAAGATATCTATTACCTATACGGTACCTTTAGACCATTTTACTGGTACTACCAGTAACGTCACCACCATTCTAGACCAGTTGTTGATTGGTTCTCACTCGATTCCTACTCTCCAGATTGCCCATTCTACTATGGTCCCACAAGCTACCACGATTCCTACTGAAATGTGGTTATCTCCCAAGCTCCAATTGGGACACCACTTCCACCTAGATCGAATTAGATCGAATCCGTCACTTCCGCCTGGGTGTAGAGCTCTGAATACTTCTGTTGCTACCTCTACTCAGGTTCGATCCAGAGTTTCTGGAATTTTTTTTCCTCCTGGGTATAATGTTGTTGCTGGTTTTGTTCCTACACCTGCCCAGGTTCTCTCCGGAGGGTCTTATGTTACTCCTCCATCGTTGCTTGGAGGATCTGGCCCTAGTGGATTCAATCCGCTTGGAGGCACCAATATTTCTATCACTTCTGGTTTCCAGATTCCAGTTGGAGGTCAATCTCAATTTGGGGGACAACTTCAGATTGGGGCACAACCTCAATTCGAGGGACAACCTCATATTGGGGCACAACCTCAACTTGGGGGAATACCTCAGGTTGGAGTCCATAACCCACTTTATGGACATAACACACTTGTGGTACAATCTCTACCTTGGCATCTTCCTTTCCAACGAAATCTACAACCACCTGGGGGGAAACATCCTCACGGTAACTCTTTTGTACCCCCTAACCTCGGTCAACCGTATCTAGGTTCTTTGAATCTCGCTTGGGGTTCGGACGTTCAATCTAGTGTTCCTTTCCAAGGGAACAACTCTATTCAACCCAACCCTATGGGCTATGTGTCTCAAAATCCTCCACAACCGAATCTGTCAGGACTGTCTCCTTATTTGCAAACTACTTATGGTCCCACTGGTATACCTACAGGGATTCCCCCTAAAAAATACCAGTTTCCACAAGTGAACCGATAGTTTCCTTTCCTGGCCACTTTGGACTTACCTGATCTATCTAGTATTTTGAATGATCCTATCTTACATTCTCCTTACTGGCCTGTCATACCAGCCAAGTTACCGTCTGACATTCCTAAATTTGACAGTCGAGCAGGAGAAGATTTGAATAATCATGTTATGAATTTTCATCTATGGTGTTCATCCAATTCCTTGATGGATGACTCCGTCAGATTACAACTTTTCCAACGAACTCTCAAAGGTTTGGCAACAAAATGGTACATTGAGTTACTGCAAGATTTCTTCAATGATTTTAACACCCTAGTGATGGCCTTTTTTACACATTACCAGTTACCAATTCGATACGAGACGAGATCCAAAATTTTGAGTTCTTTCAAGCAATCCTCATCTACTCATATTTCTGATCACATTCATGAGTGGAGGAGAAGAAGACGTTTAATCAAAGTTCTTCTTCCTGATAAACTATTGGCTGAGTGGTTTACCAAATCACTCATTGGACCTATCACTTGTGATGTCTCCATGGGTGGTGTTGTCACTGAAGAGTAGGCAATTAGTCATGGTCAATATCTCTATCTCGTTTATTTGCAAACGAGAACACTTTATGATCTGATCCTTGACGCTCCTCGTCCTTCCACAAACCCTACCCCAAAACCTCCAACAACTTCTCATGCTATTGATGGTGTGATTGGAACCTTCCACGCCGAGATCCAGTCGACGCAAGCCGGTCACACCAATCTCAAACCTAATAATTCTAATGCAAAAAATTCTCCTGCTCCTTCTCCTTCCACCGGTAAGACTGTCGAAGTTAATTATGTTCAATCCACACCTACCAGAAAGAATCAAAATAAAAAGAAAGGGAAGGGTAAGAACAAGGAGGACAAGAATAATAATCCACAATCCGGTAAAGCCAAAATGAAAACTAATGATGAGAAAGACAAACGTAAGCCTCGTCACCCCTACTTGATTTGTGGTGATGATCATTACATGAAAGATTGTCCAAGACGCGACGAGGTTACTAAGTTCCTTCAAGGGAGCAAAAAATCTCCTACACCTGTCATTTTGTCACAACCTTTCCCTTCTCAGTAGCAAGCCCAACTGGTCATTCATGACCAAGCTACCCCTTCTACCTCTTCTTATGTCCTTATGTGTACTGGTGATTCTAAAAAGAATGAAGTTGCAGTTGCAACTCGAGCCAAAGATTACTCTCCGTTAAAATAGAAAGTTGATGATATACCACCTTCATTGGTTCAACCTTCTCCTTCAACTTCACCCCCAAACGGTCCTCTTCATCTTGAAAGACCGGGTCTCGATACAGTTCTTCGCCCTCCTCCCAAGGGTGTTGTTCGAAAGTCTATGTTCAATCTTCATGCACATGCTGCACAAAACTACAGTATTGTAGAATGCCTTGCGCAAGCATCCTCTGCCATGTCAGCTCTCGAAGTCCTACAAAGTTTTCCTACTCAACGGAAGGCACTGTTAAAGGCCATTGGTGGAATTGATCCCACAGATACTAATCTCATAATCTTTGACTTGGAAGATGACGTTCCAAGGCTTCCTCCTCAATTAACATTCCAGATCCAAGTTGTTGTTGAAAACAAGAATAGATGTAGAACTGTTATTGACGAAGGAGCCTCGACTTGTGTTATGTTCGTTACTTGTTGGAAAGCCATTGGCTCTCCTACCCTCACCGAATCACACAATACACTTAAGGCTTTCAATGGTACATGCTTTAAACCCTACAATGTTCTTCCCTCATTGTCTATTACATTGGAAGGTAAATTAGTCAATGTCGAAGTTGAGGTCTTCGATGCACCTCTTGATTATAACCTTTTACTTGGACATAGCTGGATTGATTCCATGCGTGTAGTTGTGTTTACTCTTTTTCGTGTGGTACGTTTCCCACACCAAGGAAAGGTCGTTACTGTTGACCAACTGGCCTTCTTTAATTACGATTCCCGTACTAGCAACGTTCCTTTCATCTCGAAGACACCCCCTGGTTACGAGAATGTTGGAGTGGGTCTTCTAAAAGATTCAACTTTGATCGGTACTTTTCCAATCCCACCACTCGATATTCTCCCTCCTTTTGTTGCCTCTATTAACATGATATCCACCACCGTTCATGAAACCCCTGTGTCATATGACCCATGGATAGTACCTAGCCTTGGTGATTACCCTCATTATGGTGACAAGATGCCTTTAAGTTCGGTTGAATCTGCTTACCAAGCTATTCAATTGACATCCCCCTCCCCTCGTTCTCTCTGTGATTCATATCCTGATTCGTTTCATGTGATATTTCCTACTGATGAGATGATCATGTCAATCATGTCTATGGAAGACACTTCCTGGGATGATGGGCATCATCGCTCCATTCGCTTTCTAGAATGTGACACCATAGAGAGTTACCAACGGATTTTGACTTCGTTGACCATTGTGGTTATTTCCTCAGTTCCTGAGTCATCACATGATGTTTTGTACGAAGGGACCTTGAGCAACATTGCACCTACCATCCCTCTTGACATATCAATTAAACCCAGAGTCATGGAGAATGTTCATTTTGGAGCCTCCTGTTCTACTGACGAGGTCCACAAGTATAAATCCCTTTTCCAAGAATTTCGCGACGTTTTCTCCTGGAGTTACGAAGAGATTCCAGGTATCAATTCTAATATTGTTGTACATGAGATTAAGACGTACCCGGACACTAAACCCGTTCATCAGAGACTTTGCCCAGTACACCCACGCAAAGCTGCTGCTATCAAGCTTGAAGTTGATAAACTTATTAAAGCTGGCTTTATCTATCCCCTGGCTTTGACTGATTGGGTATCCAATCTAGTTCCAATGAATAAAAAACAAGGTACCATCCACATCTGTGTAGATTATAGGGACATAAATAAATCTTGTTCTAAGGACAATTACCCAACCCCTTTTGTCAACCAGATCATTGATGACTACGTCGACAATGAAATCTTCTCTTTAATCGATGGTTTCTCCGGCTATAATCAAATCAATGTTTTACCCACAGACTAACACAAGACCACTTTTATTTTCCCTTTGGGGACCTTTGCCTACCGGAAATTACCCTTTGGTGTCAAGAATGCTGGCGCAACTTTTCAGCGTGCTATGTCTTATTCTTTCCATGATATTAAGCACATTGTGCAACCTTATCTTGATGATTTACCAACGCATTCCCTACGTCGCCATGATCACCTGGCACATTTGAAGGCCATTTTCGTATGTTGACGTTATTATCGTATCCGCTTAAACCCACACAAATGTGTTTTTTGTGTGGAGTCCGACAGACTGCTTGGTTTTATTGTGTCGATACATGGGATTCGAGTAGACCCCTTGAAGTTTGAGGCTATCCTTAATATACCTCCTCCTTCCACTTTATGCCAGCTCCAAAGTTTGCAAGGGAAGGATTTTTTTTTACGTCGTTTCATCCCAAATTATGCTAAATTGACAAAAGGATTCACTTGGTTACTCAAGAAAGGTTACAAGTTTGTATGGGATGATACCGCAAACAAATCCTTTGAAGCTTTGAAACTTGCCTTAACCCGTACACCATTACTCTTTCCCCCTGACTATAGCCGGGATTACTTCCTCTACTTAGTTGCTTCAGACTCTACCATCGCCATGGTTTTAGTCCAAGAGGATGATCCACACGACAAACATGTGATATACTATTTGAGTCGGAGTCTTACGACCATCGAGACCAAATACGTGCATGTGGAGAAACTGGCCTCGACAGCTGTTGAAGTTGTCCAACGTTTTCATCATTATATCCTATTACACAGGACCATTGTTATTTCCGATTGCAACCGTATGCAAAATATCTTCACCTGACAATCGCTAGTGTTATCGGGCTAATTGTTAAGTGTGTACACAAATCAATCCCCCTAGCTTCACTACGAAACTAGAACAAAACAAGACAATACACTACTCTTTCCTTAGCTTTCAATTATAAAATGAGAAATGGATCTAGAACATACCTTTTAAATACTAAAGATCCGACTTTGCCAATGCAATACAAGCTTCGTCATGAGGTTTATGAGAAATATCTACAAATAAGCACAAGCCAATGAAGACAAGAATAACAAAGTCTATTTGATATGAAACTATGTATGTGATCAAGGAATCATACAATATGGACAAATAACATTCATATAGGAAAGAAAAGTATATATGTATTAAAGAATATGGAAGAAAGATACAACCAGATGCCTTGATGTTGTTAGGTTCCTTCCAACAATTCCTTGCTTCCCACACACTTCTAATCCACGAATTCTGAGACTGTAGATCTAATAGCTACTCACAATCTATCTTGACAAAGCAAAGCTCAAAGCCAATATACAAGCTCCAAAGAATCCAAGCTGCAAAACTCAAGCTCAATCCAATCTAACTTTCTCCATGAGAGCTCCTCTCATTTTATAAGCTGAAGAGGATAAGGTGAGGAGGTTAAGATGATCCCACTAAATCATGAAAGCGAGTAGGATCCAAACCGTTCGGAGGCCACCTCACCATAGAAGCTTCTCCTTCTAGAAGCATCGAGAAGACGCTCGTTTTTCCCACGTACAGAAATTTCCGCACCCTAGCCATAGAGCAGCATGCAAAAAATCCGCAACCTAGATATAGAGAAAGGTGCGGAAATTAGACATTTCCGCACCCTTCGTATAGAGAAGCCTGCGAAAATTCTCTTTAATATGGTTTTTACAAAGGAAAATACAACTTATTCTCTTAGGGAAAGTTATTCTCCCTTCTTTCTTCAGGAATTCAGGCTATTGATCCTTCTAAAGACAAAGGATAGGTTTACATCATTAATGGTCATAAGGGTGATGAAAATAATGTGTAACAAAGAGCCCCCCAAAGTATGAAGTTAGAACAGAGTGATAGTTGAAATAGTTTGTTGAATGTGTGTAGGGAACAAGGAATAGTTGGTCAGAAACTTGCCAACAAACAAGGAAATACAGTACAATAATGTATCATCACTAAGGTAGGCATTCCCATACTCAGAATACAAATGACTCAAATCATAAATGTCGACATGCGAAGATCCATGTCAAGTAAGATAGGTCATGGCCACCAAACATACACTGTGGATCCATGCCAATATGACTCAAATATGAAATACACCGTGGATCTATGTGTTAAAGACTCAAATTTGAACATAGCCATGAGACATACAATGTGGATCTATGCAACAGTACAAACTGAATATATTCCAACGCAACTTGAATCTGTCAGAAAAGGTTCAGGGTCTTCATCTCCACCACTCTATAGTATGAACCTAACCATGCGAATACATGTGCTGAAGTTGAACATGGTAGAAACCACTTGATTATCGGTCATTAGTGTATACCGTTAACAAGTGCGAGGGAAATCACCATTAATGTCGATGACTCCCAAGGTACCCTGGTACAATCCAATGAGTGTGAATTAATGAGCTGAAGTCGAACACTCGGCGGAATCTCTAGATCAAGGATCAATAATGAAAACCTACAGTTGAAAGAGAGGAAACCTGCCATTGAGGCATGCAAGTTTCAAGGTACCAATTAGTTTCTAAGTCTAGTTCCTGGATAATGAGTTGAAGTCGATAGGAAAAGACCCGTCACAGGAGGGCCTTAATGTATCCCCCATCAATGACACAAAACGGTAACAAGATTTGAAGTAGATTAGAATAACAAATGATTCAAGACTGACTTAGGGATGGTCGATGCAATAGAAGGCTTAAGGACTGCAAAAATGGCTAGTGCAATAAAAGGTTTTCCGGGTTGAACTTCTCTTTGAACATATTGATGACATGACAACTGTCTTGGAAACAATGACTCAAAAACAAGGATCATAGACCAAAATGGAATCTTATAAAGGAGTATGATCAGGAGACAAGAGGATTTTCCAACCCAGACACAAAGCAAGTGGAAGGGTGTCATGTTCAAAGGTGACTCTTCCATAGAATACAGGTCTAGATACATTTCTTTCCCAATTTTTCCCCCACCATTTCTGGTGAGTACCTCTTTATGTTTACACAAGCTTGAGGAGGATAACATATGCTTGAGATGTAAGCTCATCCTTCGAATGATTCCCTCAGAGTATGTTTAATGAACCCTAGGAAGGAGTGGTTTGGTCCCATATGGGCCTTTCGATGTTTGTTTTACGAGTCCAAAGAAAGAAAACTCATGGGTTTTTCATGTTTAGAGAGTCTGAAAAACACTTAAAGAAAACTCCGGTCCCATATGGGCCTTTCGATGTTTGTTTAACGAGTCCAAAGAAAGAAAAATCAGGGGTTTTTCATGTTTAGAGAGTCTGAAAAATACTTAAAGAGAACTCTCTCAGTTCCTTTTTCGTAAATTAGTTCGACGAGACCGAAAAAGTGATAACCTACCACCCATCGAACGTTTTCTTCAAATAATTTTATGAGCATGAAAAGAGGAAGGTTGCTCGACAATATTTTCATGTTTAGAGAGTCTGAAAAGAGCTTAAAGGGAACTCCAATGGGTTCCTTTTTCGTATAACCTTTATGTGTCTGAAAAAGTGATAAAAGTATACTCGGTTACATTCTCACATATTTATGAGCACAAGAAAGAACAAAGACTAAGCTGGGTAACTTATTCTCATGTATTTACAGGCATGAGAAAGAACAAAGGCTAAGCTTGAGATTGTTTTCATTTTTACGCAAGCTTTAACACAAAACAAAACTATGCTTGGGATAGATTTTATTTTTACACAAGGTTAAAACTAGCTAAAACTATGCTTGGACCTGGTTTCATTTTTACACAATCTTGAACCAGAGAAAACTATGATTGAGGTAGGTGGTTTCATTTTTACACAAGCTTGAACCATAGGAAAATATGCTTGAGGTAGGTGGTTTCATTTTTACACAAGCTTGAACTAGATAAAACTATGCTTGCGACTTCCCAACGTATGGTTCACGGATTCACATGGTTGGTACTTAGCCCCCAACTTAAGAAGCTAGTGGATCAATTTCAACGTGAAGTCCAGAGGTTGGAAGCAAATGCCCCCCAAGCTTCGTTTCGTTTAACTGCAAAGGTGAAGGAAATGAAGCTTCAAATACTAGACGAAGGACTTGACTCAAACAGAGAGGGGGAACAACTATTTCATTTTTTAACGAGCTTGACAGAAGAATAGGAACTATGCTCGAGAATCCAGGTTCAATCCCTAGACCTCTGTTTCATTTTTTAACGAGCTTGACATAGAAACAAGAACTATGCTCATAGGATCTGTTTCATTTTTTAATGAGGTTGCCACAGAGACACAAAAAACTATCCTCACAAGTTCTGTTTCATTTTTTAAAGAGGTTTCTACAGAGACGCGAAAACTATCCTCGCAACTGGTTTCATTTTTTAACGAGCTTGAAATCAGAAAAGCATGCTCAAAGCTGGTTTCATTTTTTAATGAACTTGAAATCATAAAAGCATGCTCAAAGCTGGTTTCATTTTTTAATGAGCTTGAAATCAGAAAAGCATGCAAAAAGATGGTTTCATTTTTTAATGATCTTTAAATTAGAAAAGCATGCACAAAGCTACTCTTCTTGATCATGGCTTTCGAGAGGACAATGATTCGGGAGGACACTGGGTCAAGGGACAAAACTCGGTCATGGATTCCAAGAGATCTTCACTGGACGAAAGAGACACACTCTGGAAGGACACCATGTCGAGGGTCACAACATGGGTAAAGAGATCAATATCTAAAAACCCTATTGAAGAGATGACCATGTCAACTACCAGATCTAAGTCATAAGAGACTGAGCTTACAGTGAGAGACTCATCTTCATCAACAATTGAAGGCATGGGAGACAACGCCACATAATTAACTTGTGGCGGGGGCAATACCGTCTGCATATAAGAACCATTTAGGGAGGCCATCCAGTCAGGCCCGATGAATGAAAGGTGATCAATAGTCACAATTCGTCCATCGTGAGGGAAATATATCACATGAAAAAGAGTGGACATAATATCTTTCATGGCATAGACATAATCCCGCCCAAGGAGTAAAGAGAAATCCAAGGGTCTTGGACTATCATAACGTCAATAAAGACAATTTTCCTACCCAAAGTTACAGGAAAATGAGGAAGGGTCCCTAAAGGTTGACTGGTTCTTCTGTTAAAAGATAACAGATTCTGCGTAACCGGCACAAGCTGAGGACAACCCAAAGCTTTCCAAGCAACAGAGGACAAAATACTAACAAACGCACCTTCATGTATCAATGTCTGAGGAACGTCTCGAACACAAACATGTACTGTAATCTGGAAAGGAATGTGAGAGGGAAGATGAGTTCTAGTTAGCACACCCCAATTAAAAATGATGGCCTCATTACTTGGAGGAGGTTCCACGGGAGAAGGAGGAATGCCCCTCGGCATGGTAGATTCTGTATCAACGAGAAAAACATGGGCAATATCGAGTTTACTCTCTAGTGGGAGAGTAGGATCGACTGATAATGACGTCAAATCGGCTACTTGGGTTTCATTCTGCAAGGAGAGAATGGGGTTGACAGGTGGAAACCGATCGACCACTTGGGTTTCATTCTCTAGAGGGAGAGTGGGATTGACCGAGGATGAGATTAGATCAACCACTTTGTCAACTGGTTCAACTAAGGACGTGACCAAATTGACTACATGATCAACCAGACTGACCGATGAAGGGGCCAGATCAATCATTCCATCAACTACAGGTGGGTCAAGAGTAAGCTTGCGATAAGCTACTGGAAGTTGGGGCTGTGAAACAATCATGTCTTCCAATAATTTCGAGGCTTCGTCCATATGAGGGAAAAGGTGAGTTAGATGACTCCCTTTGCATAACATACACAGAACTTGACTCTACTTTTCTTCTTCCCAATGGTATCTTGACTAGTTGACGGAAGGTCATCGACATGTTGTTCAGAGGCTGACGACATGGGTTGGTGAGGGTGCATAGACCATGCTTATATAACCTTGGATAGACTAGGGAAATCTTTAAGAATATGGCTACCCTTACAAAGCTTGCAAGGGTACTTGGGATTACGGGTTTGGGTTGTCTTGGCATCATCAACACTCCCAACATGATTAACAATAACTAGTCATTTTCCAACATGTCGAGCAGTGGTTGGAGGTTTATACCCTTGCTTATTTTTCTTCTTCTTAGTCTTCCTTTTCTTCTTCTTCTTATCCACCAAGTTACTAGATTTAGAGCTTTCACTCAGCGAAGAAGACCTTGCAAGTGAAGAAGGCGAAGAAGATGTTACTGGTGAAGAAGGTGAAGGATCAACATGAGGTTGATGTTCTTTGGGAGAAAGTGCTTACAAATGAAGCACTAACTGCATTTGTGACTACCTGAGTGGAAAACAACCATACTGGTAATCCAATTGTGAGACATGGAAGGCTCAAAGTAGCGATGTGAGGAGGACCAATGTTCCTTTAAGAAGGAAAAACAAAAGGTTCCCTTGGAGCAAAGGTTCCTTCATTGGTCATTCTAGGAACTGATGCCATTAAAAACAAAAATCCAACCTAGAGTCAACTAGGGAAAACAAAACAACACACGGTAAGAATCTAGGAAGCAAACAAGCAAACAAAACCTTCTCACAATGAACACACTAGTTGGTGATGAAATCCAATGTCACGAGAACAACGCAAGAAGGAGCTGAGATAGAGTGAGTGGAAAAGTTACATTGATGACCTGCTTAACAGACTGACACCCTGGTGCAAGCTCCCACACATAATCGTGGGTATACCCTCCAAGGATATCGAATGAGTTTGGCCAACATCGATTCCAGGTACCGTGAAAACTTGCCCCTCCACAGTCATGTAGTGTAAAGAACCTAAAGAGAAAGGCCAGTAATATTAACAACTACAAAAATGATGCCTGGGGAAACAATCGACAGTCCGATCCACGTGCAAAGGCAAGGTATCTAGCCTGAAATCAACTTGAAAGGCTTCCACTCATCATTGTGGGTATACCTTCAAGCGACCCCCATAATACGCACAATCTCTACACCAAGACCAACAAAGCAAGGTGAGTAACTCTGCCAGTCTCAATGCGACCTCGTGATTGACCCTTGTGTTAGAACGACTTCCCAGGACAAAATGCAACAATTGGATTTCACCGCTCCCTAACGCAAGAT
>CBVK0102153581.1:0-12890 GCA_900067695.1 Picea abies
CCGTCCCTCAAAGTAGGGTGTGGAAATCAAATAAAAAAAGGAAAAAAAATAAAAATATGAAGGTTTTCCAATGAATTTAAACAGTCAAAGAGTCAAGTTGGATCTCCCAGTGACTTAGAAAACATAACCCAAGCAATCAAAGAAAGAAAGAAAGACAAACTAGGAAAATAATTGGATCCCCAGTATGGTCGCCAATTTTTTTATCGGGCTAATTGTTAAGTGCAGACACAAATCAATCCCCCTACCTTCACTACAAAACTAGAACAAAACAAGATAGTACACTACTCTTTCCTTAGCTTTCAATTATCAAATGAGAAATGGATATAAAACATACCTTTTAAATACTGAAGATCCGACTTCGCCAATGCAATCCAAGCTTCACCACGAGGTTTATGAGAAATATATGCAAATAAGCACAAGACAACAAAGACAAGAATAACAGAGTCTATTTGATATGAAACTATGTATGTGATCAATGAATCATACAATATGGACAAATAACATTCATAAAGGAAAGAAAAGTATATTTGTATTAAAGAATGTGGAAGAAAGATACAACTAGATGCCTTGATGTTGTCAGGTTTCTTCCAACAGTTCCTTGCTTCCCACACACTTCTAATCCACGGATTCTAAGACTATAGATCTAATATCTACTCACAATCTATCTTGACAAAGCAAAGCTCAAAGCCAATATACAAGCTCCAATGAATCCAAGCTGCAAAACTCAAGCTCAATCACATCTAACTTTCTCCATGAGAGTTCCTCTCCTTTTATAAGCTGAAGAGGATAAGGTGAGGAGGTTAGGATGATCCCACTAAATCAGGAAAGTGAGTAAGATCCAAAGTGTTCAAGGGCCTCCTCACCATAGAAGCTTCTCCTTCTAGAAGCATCGAGAAGACGCTCGTTTTTCCCACGTACAAGAATTTCCGCACCCTAGCAATAGAGCAACCTGCGGAAACTCTAAAGCCTAGCTTTAGTATAGCCTGCGGAAATCAGGCATTTCCGCACCCTATGTATAGACCAGCTTGCGGAAATCCTCTTTAATAGGGTTTTTACAAAGGAAAATACAATTTCTTCTCTCAGTAAAAGTTCTTCTCCCTTCTTTCTTCAGGAATTCAGGCCACTGATCCCTTTGAAGACAACATATAGGTTTACATCATTAACGGTCATAGGGATGAAAAAAATAATGTGTAACAACTAGGGGGAAAGTACTCCAAATGGATAGTTATTCTCCAGGAGTTTGACTTAGAGTTTGAACGTGCTAAGTCCAAGAAATATTTGGTTTTCGTCGAATTTATATGTGACCTTTCCTCCACTGAGATGGAAAATGTGGCAGAGGATTCCTTACCTGATGAATCCCTTTTTCTAATAAGTTCTGATGACGTATGGTATGGAGATATCATTATCTATCTCTAGACTCAAACTTTCCAGCCCGATCTATCCAGTACGGATCATTGTCATATACATTATCAAGCCACCCTATACATCATTCTAGGTGATACTCTTTACCATCGCAGTGTTGTTTCCATTTTTCGATGATGTCTCACTTACGAAAAAGCTGAGAAAGCTTTGAATGACTATCAATCCAAAGCATGTGGCGGTCATATGTATGGGAATGCCACTGCCCAAAATATCTTACGAGCAGGTTATTTCTGGCCTTCTTTGTTTAAATATTGCATTACTACTGTTTAGAAATGCCATGCTTGCCAAACTTATCATAACAAGATAAGATCTCATCCTGCTCCTTTACATCCTGTAGTTTCCATTGGTCCATTTTCCAAATGGGGCATTGACTTCATGACATGTAACCCTCACTCGGCCGGGGGGAATGGATACATCATTGTAGCTATGGATTACTTCACTAAATGGGCCGAGGCGATGCCTACATTTGATAACATCAGGAGAACTGCATCATTGTTCATATTCAATCATATCATTACTCAGTTTGGTATCCCTCAAGCTATCATTAGTGATCAGGGTAGTCATTTTCAGAATTTTATGATGTCTAAACTTACTGAAAAGTTGGGTCTTCATCATGAAAACTCAACCCCCTATTATCCGTAGGCCAATGGCCAAGTTGAAGCAATCAACAAAGTTCTCATTACTATGCTTTGATGGATGATAGGAATTCATAAGACAACCTGACACACGATGTTGTTCTCAACATTATGGGCCTATCGAACATCTGTTAAGTCTGCCACGATATTTACACCTTTCCAGCTAGTTTATGGTATGGAGTTATCTTGCCGATTGAATGCGAAATACCATCTTTGAAACTGGCCGTTGAACTTCTCCCCAATACCTCTGCCAAATAAGAGGGTTTTTTTTATTTAATGCAATTAGACGAAACCCGTCATGATGCTACCCTAGTTATTGAAACTCAGAAGAAACAAGTTAAAGCCCAATATGGCAAGCATGTCAAACCACGTGTTTTTTCTGAAGGTGATCTAGCTCTCCTCTACGAGCAGGATCATGATTTGCTAGGGGCCGGTCAATTAGACGCCAGGTGGCGAGGTCCTTACATTGTCAAACATGTGTTGGATAAGGGAGCTTATGAGATAGTTGATTATGATGGAATCCCTTTGAGTGAACCTCGAAATGGGCTTTACTTAAAGAAGTATAATGCTTAATTCATTTTTGCACGAGTGCTTGTGTTTTTAGTGTATCATACTCTTGTGTGATTTTTCATTGTTTGGTTTCGACCTCCAGCTGCTTACCTTGCGTTGTGCTTGGTTTCTAGATGTCAGTGTCTTCGCTACCCTACACTGTCTTTGTTGATGGCACCAGTCGCAGTACTCAGAACTTAGCATCTGCTGCTTGGGAAATTTACGCACCTATAGATGAATTGATTAGTCTACATGGTGTTTGCATTGGTCATGCAACTAACAATATCGCGGAATACAGTGTAGTCATCGAATTATTGATCGACGCTGTGTCTCTTGGAATCCGTCATCTTATTGTATGACTCGATTCACAGTTAGTAGTCCTACAGTTGAGTAACGTCTACTCGATTTGAAATCCTACGTTATTAAGGGTATATTTATGAATTCTCCTCTTGGAACGTCATTTTGATTACATTGAATATCAACACATTCCTAGATGTCTAAATACATTAACAAATGCATTGGTTAATTATGTGTTACACGAAAATTTGAGAAATTTATAAAATGCTAAAATTTTTACAAAATTTGATTTTTTCCGAAGACCAAAATATAAAAAATGGGAAGCACATGGCTTCATATACAAATATAGCATCAAGGATGTTGCTCGCTATAACATGTGACTACTCGTGCTACTCTACAGAGTAGTCAACTGATGGAAACAGATACACCCACTGTGTGGCACTGATAATGCCTCGGGATATCATCAATAGAGGGATCTAGGACATCCATCGTAAACCCCTCTAAGTTTTGTTCTATAGCCTCTTAGTCAGCAACGACTAATCCTGCTACCTCGACTCTCTCCGCTCGCCTTTGGATGGGAGATGAACTTGAAGGTTGATAAGGTCCCATGTCCGCATCATCAAAGATATTTTTGATTAGTCACCCGATGAAGAACATAAAAACATTTCATATTAAAAATCACAAAAATATTATAAAAACAAAATGTACTTCTTACCTATGTTCCCCCATTGAGAACCTTCAGGAAGAACCATGTTTGGATCACCTCGAAAGTCTATGCTGACATATGCATAATCATCTACCTTAAGCATCTGGGTCCTCAACCAATCAAAGAAAACATCATTATACCCTATGATAGGACCAGTCACATGACGTGCCATGAGGTCGACCCACCTCTTCGTTCTTGGATCCTGTGGGGTAGGTATAACCCACTCTACCTGTAGGCGTAAGTTTGGAACCCTCTCCAGGAATAAGGACACCAAAATCAACCCGTATCCGAATTGTTTCAGGTCACCTCTCCTGCACTTGGTCAACTGTTTTTTCATGCTTCTCAGAATCTCGTCACTCCAGTTGAAAACTCGGGGCTCCATACATTCCAACGTGTACTGGAAATAGATTTGAAGAGCCATATGGCGAGTTGCACTCCCCACCATGCATGTGATAGTGTAGAGGATAGTTCATAGAGGTAATTCACATACATATCTTATAACGAATTTTCCGCTATGCTTCTGAGTACCAGGCATGTAATGGGCACTAATATAGTGGTTAATAGGTTCGCCACCTCCCCTGCTACATGTCAGTGTAAATCGAGCCCCACGATGAGACAACCCGGTCAAGAAGTATATATCCTTGATATTTATCACAAGAATGTGAGCCCCCACACATAATACCTACTAGTCCACATCCCACATGTGAACTAAGTATTCGAGCAACCTCAACTGGGCCCTCATGCCCTAGATCTTGAAGAATTTTAGCAATCCACACTGTCAGAGGGCATTTACCGTTCCTGGGTCATTCTCGACAAAGCAATATTCATCCTCATGCTCTCTCTCTCACCATTCCAATATCCTTACTGTAGAAAACCTGAAATGGAACATAAAAGAGGGATTATCATCTTCATCTCGCTCATGGAAACTTTTTATTGGTAGAAACATCTATAAACATTTTTTGTTTTGCGCACGTCACATTATAGCATGCCCATATAGTGCGGAGTCTTCGCACTGCAGCTTAAAGGCCACCTACGACGACCATGCATCATCGCAAGGCACGATACAGGGTGCTTGCGACGACCTTCGCGCACAAATACCCTTGAAAATGCAACCCAAAAAACCATTTCTAACCAATGAAACGAAAAAATGAATTCATGAAAAGTTGAAGAAGATGAAAATTTCTTCTTCAGTGGAGACCGTTCATCAAATGATCAACTATGCCTCCCGCAATCTGCAGTGAAAGCTTGAGGTAAAATGGGGGTTTTTGGAACAATTTGGTGGAGTAACAATGAAATAGTAAAAATAAGTTTTTACCTATTTTTATTACTTTATTACTTTTTCATTTTCATTTTTATATTATTTTATATATATTCCACCTAAACCCTAAAGTTCTAATGACATTGCAAGTGTTTGGTTTTTTGCAGATGAAAAACCTAGGAGTGAAGTATTGAATAAGGAGACATCTTTTGGTTTGTTTTAATACATTTGTCGCATGTATAGATCCTTTTAGAGTTTTTTCAGGAAAAACTCCGAGCTTAGGTTTTGTTCCTTCTCATGCTTGTAAGTCAATGAGAATGTAATTGAGTATACTTTTGTCGTCTTTTCGTACTCATATTGGTAACATGAAAAAAAAGTCCATGGAGTATTCTTTAAGCTTTGTTCACGCTCCGTAAAAACGAAAAGATTGCCGAGCGATTTTGTTCTTTTCACGCTCGTAAAAGTATTTGAAGAAGAAATTTGATGAGAGGTAGNNAGAAATTTGATGAGAGGTAGGTTATCACTTTTTCGGTCTCATCATATTAAATTACAAAAAATGAACTTGCAGTGTCCTCTTTAAGTGTTTTTTAGACTCTTTAAACATGAAAAAACCCGAGGTTTCTCTCTTTGGAATCGTTAAACAAACATCGACAGACCCATATGGGACCGAACCACTCCTTCTTAGAGTTCGTTAAATGTACTTCAAGGGATTCGTCCGAAGGATGATATTACATCAACAAGCATATGTTATCCTCCTCAAGCTTGCGTAAAAATAAAGAGGTACTCGCCAAAAATGGTGGGGGAAATTTTGGGAAATAAATGTGTCTCTATATCTGTGTTAGTGGCAGTAATAGTCTCTCTTGAACATGACATCCCCTTCATCATTGTATCTGGGTTGGAAAATCCATTCATCTCTCGTTTGAACATCCACACATCCGTATGTTGGGTCCTCCTTGAGTCAATGCTGCCAAGACCATTGTTGTGTCGTTCACATGTTCAAGAGAAGTCCAGCCTCAATAAGCCTCCCATCGAGTCGACCATTTGCAATTATAAATTTTCTACCATGTTGGCCTTCCCTGTGTCAGTTTCCAATCATTTCATACTCTGATCTATCTCAAATCTGTTACTTATTTCATGTCATTTATGGGGGATACATCAAGGCCTTCTTGTGACGAGTCTTT
The DNA here is from genome assembly GCA_900067695.1 of Picea abies. Taxonomy (NCBI): domain Eukaryota; kingdom Viridiplantae; phylum Streptophyta; class Pinopsida; order Pinales; family Pinaceae; genus Picea; species Picea abies. The sequence continues at coordinate 6,049 of CBVK0102153581.1, forward strand.
TCATGTCGACTTCAACTTATTTTCCAGGAACAAGGCTTAGAAATCATTCAATGCCTTAGAGCCTGCATGCCTCAATGGCATGTTTCTTCGCTTTCAACAGTGCGTTCACATCATTGGTCCCTGATTGAAAGATTCCCTCGAGTGTTCGAATTGAACTCCTCCATTCACACTCGTTGGATTGTACTAGGGTACCTTGGGAGTCATTGACATCAATGGTGATTTCCCTCGCACTTGTTAACGGTTTCCATTAATGACCGGTAATCAAGTGGTTTCTACCATGTTCGACTTCGGTACCTGTAATTGCATGGTTAGATTCGTACTTAGGGACGAAGGAAATGAAGACCCTGGATCATACCATTCTGATCCAGGTTGCGACAGAGTATTCATGATTTGTATTGACACATAGATCCACTTTGTATATCTCGTGGCTATGTCTAAATTTAAGTAATTGTAGCGCATAGATCCACAGTGTATTATGGGTGGCTATGCCGATTCACCTTGATATGGATCGATTCACCTTGATATGGATCCACAATGTATATTTAGTGGCCATGACTCATTTGACATTTTGTAATCTGAGTATGAGCATGACTACCTCAAACAACGATATATTATTATGCTGATGCTTGACTGTTTGCAGGTTCCTGACTGGTGCGCTCTTTGTTTCCGACACACACATTCTACAAAGTATTTCGGCTGTCACGAGTTCCAACCTCATACTTTGGGGGGAATTCTATTACACATTATTTTTGTCATCATAGTGATCCATTGACAACATGTGTTCATGTTCCGAAAAAGAGCCTTTCTCCATGAGGAAAGTGGCTGGCTTTCTCTTCTAAAAAACCTTATTAAGGAAGGTCGTTGCAGGTTGCACCATAAGTAGGGTGCGATGATGCCTGGCCATCACACTCTGACCTAAAACTAGTTCGCGATGTCTCCGCAGGCTGCTCTACAATTGGGGTGTGACGATGTCAAAAGGCTAAGAAAAGGTCGACCTTCACGAAATTTCTAGAAGGAGATCTTCTAGAAGATGAGGTGGCATCCGTATGGTTGGGATCCTACTCGCTTCTATGATTTGGTGGGATCATCCTAATCTCTTTAACCATCTCTCTTTCCCCTATATAAAGAGGGATTTCTCATGGAAAAGGCTAAGGTTGATTTTAAGGTTAATGAAGGTTGAATTGGCTAAGATTGTATGGAGAATTCTGCGTTGGATCATTCTTGAGAGCCTCATTTTAGTTCATCAAGTCATTGTGGATCTTTGTCATTCAAGATTGGAGAAAGTGTGTGTGTTGGAGAAAAGTGTCATCGGAAGGGGACCTTGCAACATCAAGGCTTTGGTTGTAATCTCCACTTTCATTATTACATAATACAATGATATGTTTCTTTCCCATAAAACTCATCTCGTTTTATTGTATGATTCCTTGATCACATAGATAGGTTCTCATTGAGTATATTATTGCTTTCACTTTGGTTGGCTTGCATTCCCTTGCAGATCCAATATCACAGGAGCACTAGAGTGGAGCTAGGACGACAACGACAAGAGGAAGCAATATTTAAACGATATGTTGCCCATCTCTTGCTAGATAGTAAACTCAATGATTAGAGCTTAGGGAAAGCATCATGTTATGTTATGTTTTGTTCTAGATCTAGGTGGATCTAGGGAGATCTATTTATGTCCGCATTTACTGATAAGTCCCTAAACAATAGGGCATAAATTTTGCAGTTAAAAGGGTGTGATTTTAGATGTGAAAATGCAAAAAAAATTTAGCCATCATTTCCTCCAAATTTTGAATAATTTGTGCATAAAAAATCAACATTTAAGGACCCTTTTGTGGCTATAAATTGCATGAGGTTTGCAAGCTTTCATAGCGATAATTTCCAGCCATGTCTTTCTTCATGTCCTCCTAGATTTGTCATTGAAAGTCAAGATGAGAAGTATCTTTTTGGCATTGAAATATATATGGAGAAAAAGTGTTTACACCTTGGAAGGATATGAAAAACGAGGTGTAAATTCATACTTAGGGCTGGGAAGTATATGGAGAAAAATAATGGTTAATGATGCCCCCATCATACCTAAAATTGACAAACTGTATGAATTCTATTAGTTATTGCGAATTTAGAAGATGATACTTGATGTTTCTATACATATGGCATTTACATTTGACATGACTCACTTTTTATGTTGCATTATATTTGTGCACATGCCTCCAGATAGATGACTTATTTAGGTCCCTTGAGCTTTGCTTTGGATGTTGTACCTTACATAGATCGTTGAGATGACTTGCATAGAGCATTGTGCTTCTTGGAGGACATTGAGGAGGCCATTGCATGCCTTGAGAATATTTCAACACATATTTTGAGGGAAACCAACTCCATGAGTAGTTATCTTTTGACACAATGCCCATAATTCCACCGGATCAACACCATTAGATGAAAAATGGACATAAACTTTTGAAATGTGTTCCTAATAGAAATTCAGGAAAAAAAATGACACAATTATGGTGCTTTAAAAATATGCTGCAATAAGATTATCGCTAATTTTTTTACCACTCGTGGTACACCTTTGGACGAGGTCGCTGAGGATTTTGAGGAGGTCTTTCCAACTTTTAGGAGGTTGTTCCACATGTTGAGGAGGACGACTTGGAACTTGAGGATAGTTTACTTGATTTGGGGAGCATCTTTGGGGTCTTTTGGCTCATTCACTTATGTATCATGGATATTATTGTACAGGTGCCATAACCACCTCATAGTTTATGTATTTTTTACCATATCTCTAGGGTTTGTTAAGAGATAATGGTATTTTATATCTTTTAGTCTAAAAGTGGAGAATATTATTCTTATAATGAGAGGTTTTCTAGATCTCCTCATATAAATAGAGAAGCACCTCTCATTTGTAACTCATTGCCGGAACTTGTGGAGAACACTACTTGTCTACTATTACTTCTATATTTTTGTATGGATGGATAACTAGAGATTCTTTAGGATGATGTCTTGTGGACGCTTTACAATTTCAAGGATATTCTTGGATCAAGGGTTTTATGGATCAATCGATTTCTTGAGTAGGTGATCTCTCTTAATTGTTATGAATTTTGTTTATGAATGGTTATAAGTGCAGTTGTGTTTCTCTAGTGTTGGTGGTGCACTCGCTTTCTATTTTCTTGAACAAGTCCCTTCTTCAAAACTTTTGGAAGATTACTAGTGGAGTATCTTTCCCTTGAGTTATCTTGAAGATTGTAATGCACTAGGAATATTTGTTAGGGTTTGAAGTGGACAACCCTAACTATCACACTAGTTTCACTTGTGATTTCTCAATAGAGGTCTTGGTTGACCCCATATTCAAGACTAAAAAACCCCAAAAACCATGCAATTTCGCTACTTCAAAAGCAAATATGCCACCAATATAATGTAAAGCAAGAAATTAAATCTTTTTTGTTTCAAAGATAGATAAAAGAAATAGAGAACTTCTTCAAAACAAAATCAACCCGAACAAAGTTTCTCTTTTAACACGAGTTATTCAGAAAAAATAAGTGTTCTTTTCACTAAACAATTCTAAAGAAAAAACAATTCTTTGTAACTGAAAGACACTCAAAGCAAGAGACCAAATATTTCAAAAGAAAACAAAGCAAATATGGCTAAAAGAAGCTAAAAAACTGTCAAGCAGACTGTATACAGATCATAATCAAACCCAAAAATTCACCCCAAAACCAAATCCAAGATCTGGTTAAGGAAAAACAATCAAAAATCAATTTTTTCACAATCGTCGCAGGCTGTAGACTAACATAGTGCGTCAATCCTAGGTTTCCGCAGGCTAGATATGGGTAGGATGCAGAAATTACGCAATGGTCTAAACAGGCAGGGTGCAGCGACCCTATATTTTCGCACTGTCCCTCAAAGCAGGGTGCATAAATCAAATAAAAAATGGAAAAAATAAAAAATATGAAGGTTTTCCAATGAATTTAAATAGTCAAAAAGTCAAGCTGGATCTCCCAGTGACTCAGAGACAAATCCCAAGCAATCAAAGCAAGAAAGCAAGAAAAACTAGGAAAATAATTCGATCCCCAGTATGGTCACCAATTTTGTTATTGGGCTAATTGTTAAGTGTGTACACAAATCAATCCCCCTAGCTTCACTACGAAACTAGAACAAAACAAGACAATACACTATTCTTTCCTTAGCTTTCAATTATCAAATGAGAAATGGATATAGAACATACCTTTTAAATACTGAAGATCCGACTTCACCAATGCAATCCAATCTTTGTCCCGAGGTTTATGAGAAATATCTGCAAATAAGCACAAGCTAGTGAAGACAAGAATAACAGAGTCTATTTGATATGAAACTATGTACATGATCAAGGAATCATACAATATGGACAACAACATTCACAAAGGAAAGAAAAGTATATATGTATTAAAGAATGTGGAAGAAAGATACAACCAGATGCCTTGATGTTGTCAGGTTCCTTCCAACAGTTCCTTGCTTCCCACACACTTCTAATCCATGAATTCTAAGACTGTAGATCTGATAGCTACTCACAATCTATCTTGACAAAGCAAAGCTCAAAGCCAATATACAAGCTCCAAAGAATCCAAGTTGCAAAACTCAAGCTCAATCCAATCTAACTTTCTCCATGAGAGCTCCTCTCCTTTTATAAGCTGAAGAGGATAAGGTGAGGAGGTTAGGATGATCCCACTAAATCAGGAAAGCGAGTAAGATCCAAAGCGTTCGGAGGCCTCCTCACCATAGAAGCCTCTCCTTCTAGAATCATCGATAAAACGCTCGTTTTTGCTAAGACCGCTCAAGCTCAATCCAATCTAACTTTCTCCATGAGAGCTCCTCTCCTTTTATAAGCTGAAGAGGATAAGGTGAGGAGGTTAGGATGATCCCACTAAATCAGGAAAGCGAGTAAGATCCAAAGCGTTCGGAGGCCTCCTCACCATAGAAGCCTCTCCTTCTAGAATCATCGATAAAACGCTCGTTTTTCCCATGTACAAGAATTTCCACACCCTAGCTCTAGAGCAACCTGCGGAAACTCTGCAACCTAGCTTTAGTACAGCCTGCGGAAATCAGGCATTTCCGCACCCTATGTATAGAGCAACCTGGAGAAATCCTCTTTAATAGGGTTTTTACAAAGGAAAATACAACTTTTTCTCTCAGTAAAAGTTCTTCTCCCTTATTTCTTCAGGAATTCAGGCCATTGGTCCCTCTGAAGGCAACATATAGGTCTACATCGTTAACAGTCATAGGGATGATGAAAATAATGTGTAACAATTAGGGGGAAAGTACTCCAAATGGATAGTTATTCTCCAGGGGTTTGACTTAGAGTTTGAATGTGCTAAGTCCAAGAAATATTTGGTTTTCGTCGAATTGATATGTGACCTTTCCTCCATTGAAACAAAAAATGTGGCAGAGGATTCCTTACCTGATGAATCCCTTTTTTTGATCAGTTATGATGACGTATGGTACAAATATATAATTATCTATCTCCAGACTCAAAATTTTAGGCCCAATCTATACAGTACAGATCATCGTTGTATATGGTATCAAGCCTTCCAATACATCATTCTAGGTGATACTCTTTACCATCGCAGTGTTGATTCCATTTTTTGATGATGTTTCACTTACGACGAAGCTGAGAAAGCTTTGAATGACTGTCACTCCGGAGCATGTGGCAGTCATATATCTGGGTATGCCACTGCGCAAAAGATCTTATGAGCGGGTTATTTCTAGCCTTCTTTGTTTAAAGATTGCATCACTATTGTTCAGAAATGCCATGCTTGCCAAACTTATCATAACAAGATAAGATCTCATCCTACTCCTTTACATCCTGTAGTTTCCATTGGTCCATTTTTCAAATGGGGCATTGACTTCTTGACATGTAACCCTCACTCAGCCAGGGGGCATGGATACATCATTGTAGTTGTGGATTACTTCACTAAATGGGTCGAGGCGATGCCTACATTTGATAACACCGGGAGAAATGAAACATTGTTCATATTCAATCATATCATTACTCGGTTTGGTATCCATCAAGCTATTGTTACTGATTAGGGTAGTCATTTTCAGAATTTTATGATGTCTGAACTTACTGAAAAGTTGGGTCTTCGTTATGAAAACTCAACCCCCTATTATCTGTAGGCGAATGGCCAAGTTGAAGCAATCAACAAAGTTCTCATTACTATTCTTCGATGAATGATAGGAATTCATAAGACAACCTGGCACACGATGTTTTTCTCAACATTATGGGCCTATCGAACATTTGTTAAGTCTGCCATGATATTTACACCTTTCCAGCTAGTTTATGGTATCGAGGCTATCTTACTGATTGAATGTGAAATACCATCTTTGAAACTGGCCGTTGAACTTCTCCGCAATACCTCTGCCAAAGAAGAGTGTCTTTTGTATTTAATGCAATTAGATGAAACCCATCATGATTCCACATTAGTTATTGAAACTCATAAGAAACGTGTTAAATCCCAATATGGCAAGAATGTCAAACCACGTGTTTTTTCTGAAGGTGATCTAGTTCTCCTCTATGAGAAGGATCATGATTTTCTAGGGGCGGTAAATTCGAGGCCATGTGGCAAGGTCCTTACATTGTCAAACATGTGTTGGATAAGGGAGATTATGAGCTAGTCGATTATGATGGAATCCCTTTGAGTGAACCCCGAAATGGGCTTGAGTTAAAGATGTACTATGCTTAAGTAATTTTTGCACGAGTGCTTGTATTTTTAGTGTATCATACTCTTGTGTGCTTTTTCGTTGTTTGGTTTCGATTTTCAGTTGCTTACCTTGCGTTGTGCTTGGTTTCCAGATGTCGATGTCTTCACTACCCTACA
>CBVK0102153603.1:0-16305 GCA_900067695.1 Picea abies
TTAGATTGGGATATTCTTCTTTCTTTGGCTTATTAATTACAGGAAGTGTTAAATATGAAAGATATTAACCATAATGTATTTTATTGTAATTTTTTATTAAAATAATATAAATTTCATTGTTTTTGTCTTTTAATTTATACCTAATTTGTAAATAGTCAAATATTCTCCCTGACCTTGCTTATATTTTCTTGAGTTTATTCATTTATGAAAATGATTATGTCAGTTAATTGTTATTAATATAAATGCTTAAATAATTAGTCCAAGGGATTAGTTCAACTAGTTGTCAATAATGTTGTTGGGCCTTTGGCTAGTTCCATGCCAACGAGTGCCCAATTCAATCCCTGCAAGGTTTCCCTTGGAAAAAAACAAGTATTTCAATAATTGTATTTAATATGCATTAGTTGTTGGGATTTGGTAGTTTGGAATGGATTAAGGAAATGACCAAAATATAACTAAACGACTTGTAATCATGGGCTTTGAAATAATGTGATAGATTATGTTATATTGGATATCCCCTTGTGCAACAAAATTGTTAACTTTTACATCTCGGATGCTCATGAGCCTAACTTAAATAACAAACACTTAATTCTAACTCTAAGCATTTCCCTACATAAAATTCACATGGAAGATAGTTCTAATAATGAAAATCACTTAATATTTGAAAAAAATAAATACGATATATTTTCTAGTGGATTTAGAAAATGAATTAAATCTCTTAGTAAATAACAACAATATTGCATGTAACGTACCCAACCACCCATAGGTCGGGCACACTACTCAAGATCACACTTCTTTAATTTCTTTTGAATTCTGATAACATAATTCAAAAAGAAGCATACAATAATGCACTAACCATACATGCAATAATCAAGATTCAAGCCAAACCATCCAAGAAAGGAACAATGTGCCATGCACATGATTAACCAACAAGCAAGCACTTTATAAATATGAATCTCAGAGATAATAATAATACACAAGGAATATAAATATATTGAAAACATAGAGAGAACTTATCTTTAATTAAACCATCACCAACTAGTTGTAGACCAAAGATGTTCCTCCCAACCATAGACATTGTTGTTCCAATTCTCAACAGCATGTCTCTTTCCCCTTAAGCTTGCACAACCCAAAGAAATGAACCCCTTTCTCTGCCATGCAGTCCCTCAGGTTGTTCCATTTCTCTCCAGGGCTCCAGTGCTACTGGTCAAGAAATCTCCCTGCTAGAAACTCCAAGTATTCTCAATTGTGGACAGTTCTTTCCGAACTACCATCAATCTCATGCACACAAGCATCCATTCCCACTTGGAATGATCAATTATTCCTCACACCCATCTCACAATGGCTCTTTTCCTCATGCCATTCATTTCCATGCTCATCCCAAGAGCACACAAATGAGCAAGAGTGAAATGAGGAATTCTCAAAATGAAATGATTAACCAAGAACAACGAACAACAACCAAACAACCCACATGCAGGGTTTATATAATTACAAGAACCAAGAACCACATGGCCTCCCCAAGAAGCTCATGTAACCATTTTTCTCAATTAAAACCAAAATGGGTAAATAAAATATAATAAAAAGACATAGCCCTCCTCTCTCGTGGAATCATATCCCCCCATCTCTTGTCTTTGTCATCTTGCATCCATCGATATATATATATTTCTAGGCACTATGACCCCTTTCCAACTTTATCAGCTCACCAACCTAAGTCACATTTACATAATACAGTCTAGTTCATATGGATCAAAACTGGGGTGTTACATCCCCCTCCCCTTATTTTGGCACCGTCCTCAGGGCACAACACCATACCGTTGTTCTTAATATTAAAAATCTAGGATCTTAGGCCTTTAATACAGACAAGTAGTCCAACCAAATTCTTATATACATAGGCACTCTGGCATAAAAGAAAACATGCATACATAGGCACTCCGACCCAAAACATGCATAATGATCTTCATGATTTATATTTCTGGCAACATTTACAACCAACAAGCTCTCCTTCCCTATCAGCCTGCACAACCCAAAGAAATGAACCCCTTTCTCTTCCATGCACTCCCTCAAGTCGTTCCATTTCTCTCCAGGGCTCTAGTGCACTCGACCAAGAAGTTTCAGAGTTGCGGCTCCAAGAACTCCAGTTGCAACAAGTCCATTGGACTTTCTTCATTCTATGCCTTCATCTTTGAGCTCGATTTCCTTCTAGTGCTCTTCTTCTCAAGCTTCCAACTTACATGGCTAACATCTCATCTATATTACAAACATACAATCATAATGAGATATCATTGTAACAATTTTCAATCATAAATGTCAAATCTATTTTATACAGGAAAAACTGAATTTTCTAGGCATGAGCTTCCTGCTCATAATTCGTTTGGCTCTTACAGCTGTAGGCATCACCCAATACCATTATTCCTACAATTTTCTCAACCTTCAATCAACCAAACCAATTGTTAGTATATCATAACAAATTTTAATTACTCAAATCTTCTTATATACAAGAAATAAATTTCCCCAGGCATGAGGATTTTGTTCACAATACTTGGCTTTTGTAGCAACAAGAATTGGTATTATGTATGGGATTACATTCCTACCCCATCCAAGACCATTCTCTCTTTCATCAACCTTTCATTCAACCACACGAAATATTAGCATGACATAACAATTTGTAACTATTAATCTCTCAAATCTATTTTATACAGGAAAATAAAATTTCCAGGCATGGATTTTCTGCTCATAATGTTTGGCTTCCGCAACTATAGATATCAATATTCCTTATGGGCTTACATACCTGCCATATCCAAGACCATCCTACCTGCAATTTTCTCAATTTACACTTAGCCAAAAAATATTGTCAATAATTATTAAATTCCAATTTCCAAAATTGTTTTATACAGAAAAATAAAGTTTCCAGACATGAGCTTTTTCTCATAATGTTTGGTTCTTGCAGTAGCATGCATTGGTATTCTTTATGGGCTTACATTTCTGCCATATACAAGACCATTCTTATTGCAATTTCTTCAATTTACACACAGCCAAACAGATTGTTAGTAATCATGCACATTTTAAACAGTTCATGAAATGATCTCATAATTAAAATTTACCAATAATTCAATCTTTTCCAACCATTATTGACATTAAAATGGAATTCAACTATTAACTGGAATGAAATCATCATTATCTACACATGTATTATCAACAAATATTTTCTTTCTTCTATCCAGATTTTTTATTTTAATTTATTACTATGTTCCCCTGACAAAGCTTTTCAATAATTCACCATTATGTAACTACTCTAACATGCAACTTTCTTGTTGCATTATCTAACAATTCCAGAAGTATTCTCAAATTCATGAGTTATCCATACTCGTGTCATTTAAGGTTTTAACATAATCATTTCTATGCTATACAATATATACATGCATTCACCAAAATGCATTCAATAATTCATGTAATACCACTTGTAACATTTTCAACAACTCCAAAAAGTGATCACAACATCGTAAAAAACAACAATTCAATCACCTTCAACTAGTAATTCATATTAAATATAATGCAAATATCCATCATTATATATTTGCAACACAACAAGTAATTACCAATAAAATAACAATAAATGTGCCAATACCCATGGCCACATTTACACAGTGCATCCCTACATTGAGTATATAATACCACATAACTATGTCATGCATTCACCAACGTGAGTTGGAAGGTCTGGCCAACAACTCAACACATCATCCACAAACTTCCTACTGGCTGTCTGACTATCTGTATACCTTCATTTTCAATCCAAACACAACACCAAGAATATAATTCTTAAGTGCTCTTTAGTGTCGACAAAGTGGTTGGAGTCCAAACGTCGACTATACAGTAGATTCCATTGAGCACTCACATAACACTATAGCCCTTCCATATCCAACAATCTCATGGTCTCACACATGACTAACTCTATGGATATTTATTGTTATATCATGAGTATGTCTCTTGAATTGACCTGGTTATGATCTCATAACCAATCATAACAAAATATGCAACTAAATTTTGTTTGAATGCATTCTAGCTTCAACAACATTTATATACTCTACGCCTTTGGCCATTACATATCAATTTACATATTGAAAAATTAACTGAGGGAATTCTTACCTCAAATCCCTTTAACATCTATGCATCAAAAGAAACCAATTGCATACCTGCATGGTTGTTATCAACCTACTTGATGCTACCTAATCAACTGGTATTTGTAAAATCTCACAAGATTTTTCTTCCATCTTTCGATAACCATTCCTACCACTCTCACGGGTCTTCCAATAGATGGAAGTCATAAGCAACAACAACAACATCCACATATTTAACCAGGCTATATCATTTTTCCTGAATACATAATCCATAATCCATAATTAATCATACTCAATTGCTATAACATCATTATTGCATGTATATAACAACAAACTCTTATAAGTTCTCGAGCATGCGATATGCATATCCAAGCATGTACATATGCACCAAACATTCACTATCAACATGCCTACTAATGCATATGCATTCTAACTTCATTCCATGCATCATGAACTCTAGTGCATTTCTGTTTTAATTCACTTATTATTTATTTATTTATGTTGTAGTTGGTTGTCTTTGAATTTATTTAGTTCCTTGCTACGTTGTGTGCTCCCATTCTACTCATCTACACTATTGTTCCCTAGTATGAATACTTTCCATCCAAGTTCCACTTGGACATTATGCAATCCAACCAATTTGTTCTATTTACAACAACCTCTCCCAGGCAGACATATCCAAACATTACCTTTATGAAACATTCCAGCACCTTGGAATGAGGTAGCTCACAACATTCCATCAACTTACCCATAATCATTCCACACCCCTGCTATTACTTCTAGTTGTCCACTGGGTTACCTCATTTAACAATTCCTTACGAATCCATATTTTTCCTACTCAACATCATTCCCATTGGAAATCTATTTTCATTCAGTGGCACTTTTCCAGTGAAAGAGCATTTATTATCCTATCCTCGATTTCTCTGCATTGGTATCATGCTTCCACTGTAAAATATGATATCAGAAGTGGCTTTCTTACTCTGAGTGATTTTATATGAGTAGCTAAGTCATATATAGAAAATCCTTCCTAGGCACTCCTCTGCTTGGCACATAGAGATTATTCACACACAACCTCTTGAGCTCTTTGTTTTCTTTCACATCAAGCTTGCAGTTGTCTACACATCTCTACCTTCAAGGCTATGGAGTCTTATTTTTCCTTTCTATGCCCAATAATGACATTCTTCCCCCACAAGATTCATATAATATGTGACTATTTTTGTTGTTGTGTCTTGCAATTCATTCTGATTATGTAGTAGCTGAATAATAATTCTTTTGTTCCACTCTTCTTTAGTTCTTTATCCACTTTTCAGTACTTTCCATGTAGCTCTTTATTGCCTCAACCAACTTCTACAAGCTATGTCACGTTTCCATGACTCTAATATCCAATCTTAGTCTTGATTTTATCTTATTATACCTCTAATTCTGCCAAATGTGCAAGCACCCATTTTGTTAGAATTATACATATTATAGAAATCTATCAATTAATGCTACATGTACTTTTTCTGCTCAGTTCATGAAGAATTATATAACAATTAACCAAATTCTAATAACTCTAGGTTATTCTCCTCTGAATCATCTTCCAACAACTATACTCATTTCCTGATTCGATCTCTGAGTTGAAAGTTATGGCTTCTTGAAAAATCCATTTTCACCCTATTTTTGCATTTTCTCCACTGGTGTAATTTTATTGAAATGCCAGCTTCAGTCAACTGCAAAAGAAAATATGTCACGAACTAGAGAAAATTTTATATGAGGAAAAGATAAAAAAAAAATGACAAGGAATTCATATCAATTCTCATATTTTCAATATGATGCTCCAGTAAAAAACTACAACAAACTGGAAATGACAACTTTGCCCTTTTCACCTCTTTTTCCAGACTTGGAATTTTTGGCAAAATTGACTATATCTCCATTTGTGTACTTCTGGAAAATTTTTACTAAACCAAAGTTGTTTGTATTGATGAGTATATAAAATGTTGAATAAATAAATTTTATCATTTTTGTGAAATGGGGTCACTTTTCTTCCTCCGAAAATCTCGAAAATCCCCAAAAAGGGTCCGAAATAGTGGATTTTGGCCTATTTCAACATCCCCATTTCAATCCCCTTAAGATTTATTTAGTTCCTTCATGGGTTATTTCTGTGTCTACTTTCTTGAGACTCTCTAAGAATTTCAATTTAATCTGGACCTCTGCTAATGATTTGGACCCAAATCTTCAAAAGCCACTATTTGAAAATTTCTTACAAATCCAAGCATAATTGGACAAGGGCCCTCTCTGACACTTTCGTAGAAATCCTCTCTATGGAAAACACCCAAAATTTTTATCCCAATATGACTTAATCTACTCTAGTTATGGTGATCTGCACCGTTGTTTTGAAATCATAAGCATTCTGGACCGTTGAACTGCTCTCTAACGACGATCGAGGATTGATGATTTCCTTTGCGAACCAAACCTTCCCACTGATATTCCCGATGCTCGATCATCGACCATCGACCATCAGTTATTTTTATCCACAAATGAGAAGTCTCCCATGAATCTCGTCGATGCCCGAACATCGACCATCGACAATCTTCCCCGAAAAACCCAGGTTTCCCACAAATCTCGTCGAACCTTGACCATCGACGATCGACCATCCCTTCACTAACATGGCAACTATGTTGATGTGGCATGACACGTGGATGCTGACATGGAATGACACATCATCATCCATCCTTTCTCCATCAGCCATCGACAATCATAGATTTCCTTTGGTCGAACGAAACTTCACCCCAAATTCTTCAATCCCCGATCCATCAGCCATCGACATTCTCCAATGTTATTTCGTCTAAGTTCAACACTTCGCCAAAAATTTTCGATCCCTGATCCATTGGCCATCAACGATTAGAGATGTCTCATGGTGAACTTCAACACTTTTCCAAACTTGTCGATCCCCAACCATCGACCGTCGATGATCAGAGATGTCTTCTGATGAACTTTAACACTTCACCAAACTTTCCCATCCCCGACCATCGATTGTAGGCGATCAGAGGTTTCTGTTGAAAAACTAAAAAATTCACCAAATTATGTCGACCCCCAACCATCGATTGTCGACAATTGGTGATTTTTGTTAGGGAATTTCAACACAACAATTTTCAGCCAAAACCTAGGTGAATATGGGTCATTGATCTCCCACTCAAACTGATCTTGACCATTGATTTCCTCTAACTTCCAAATGGTCGAAAATGAACATGGACCTTCGATCTTCCTCATTTTAAAACCACATAAATAAATCTCAGTTGTTGATCTAGAAACTTTGTCAAACTTCAAAACTTCATCAATTTTTAAATTTATCAAGGGTGATTCTAGGCTGTTGATCTCAAGATCGAACACGATCTCAGTCGTCGATCGAGTGAACTTTACCTCGCACTACAAAAACCACTAAAACACAAATTTTCAACCTTCCAAGTCGAATGCATATCTACAACTTTGCAGATCGAATCCAATAAACTTCTTAGACAATCTCGAATCACTTAAACAAAGATATGCTCACGAATTTGGGGATCTTTCTCTATAATCTTTCCATTTCCCCCTAATTTCATTCAAATCAAAGTATGCAACAACGAATTTCTCAAAATCGCACTCATTCTGGCCCATACCAGTCCGATTTTTGAACCATAAGCTCTGATACCAATCTGTAATGTACCCAACCACCCATACGTCGGGCACGCTGCTAGAGAACACATTTCTTTAACTAATTTCAAATTTTTATAACATTTAATTAAAAAAGAAGCATTAAAATATTTCACTAACCACACATGCAATAATCAAGATTCATGCCAAACCATCCAAGAAAGGAACAATGTGCCATGCACAACAATAACCAACAAGTAGGCACATTATAAATATGAATCTTAGAGATAATAATAATACACAATGAAATATAAATATATAAAAAACATAGAGAGAACTTGTCTTTAATTAAACCATCACCAACTGGCTGCAGACCAAGGACGTTCCTCCCAACCATAGAAATTGTTGTTCCAATTCTCGATAGTAGGTCACCCTTGATCCAGGGCTATGAATTCACAAGGACAGGTCTTAGGCCAAATCTAAAACACACAACAATTGGCTAATAAGCTCTCAGGTTTTCCCAACCACACAATAATCCTAATTTCCTGCTCTATTTCCCCTTTAGCTTGCAAAACCCAAAGAAATGAACCCATTTCTCTACCATGCAGTCCCTTAGGTTGTTCCATTTCTCTCTAGGGCTCTAGTGCTACTGGTAAGGAAATATCCCTAGTGGAAACTCCAAGGATTCTCATCTGTGGATAGTTCTTTCTGAACTGTCATAAAACTCATGCACATAATCATCCATTCCCACCTGGAATGATCAATAATTCCTCACAACCATATCACAATGGCTCTTCTCCTCCTTCCATTGATTTCCATTCTAAGCCCAAAAGCACATGAATTAGCAAGCGTGAAATGAAGAATTCTCAAAATGAAATGATTAACCAAGAACAATGAACAACAACCAAATAGCCCAGAGGCAGGGTTTATATAATTACAAGAACCAAGAATCACATGGCCTCCCAAAGAAGCTCATGTAACCATTTTTCTCAATTAAAACCAAAATGGGTAAATAAAATATAATAAAAAGACTTAGCCCCTTTATCCCCCCTCTCTCATGGAATCATAGTCCCCTATCTCTTGTCCTTGTTCGACTTGTAGCCAACGATATATATATATTATATTTCTAGGCACTTCGACCCCTTTCCAACTTTATCGACTCACCAACCTAAGTCACATTTACATAATACATTCTAGTTCATATGGATCAAAACTGGGGTGTTACATTGCACAATGAACATACTATTTAGTAAGTACAAATCTCATTATGGTTTGTTCTCATGAGAAAGCAAAGGGGTCTGAAGCCCATCTGCGAACACATTCAAAGTGATATACCCCTCAATTCATATGGGGATAACAAGGTACTAGTAATCACACTCTCGATTTAGTGCTTGATGTTAGTTTTATGAGCAATAAATGATAAACATTACATACATAAACTTTCACATAATATGTCACACACCCAACCCCCTAAGTGCCTTTTAAGGGATGGGGTATTAAATTTTTCACTTTTTGTAAACTATTTGTCTTCCTCCCTTTCACAACTCCATCGTCTTCTGCTTGTCAAGAGCTTTCCAACGATAGTAAATTCGCCCAAAACAAGGCTCTGGAACGAAAGTTGTGACCTTCCCAAGTTCTCGGGTTTACATAGGCAACATATCTTTCACTACTACATGACATCTCATTGTCCATGCCAATCAACGTGGTGACGCCCTGATTCTGACATGGCACTATCCTAGCATGCCACAGTAGAAATTTAGTCCACAAAAACCTACAACTATCGTCGCTCAGACCTTCTTCCAACACACTCTTCACTTACCTCTCATGGATATGGTATTGAGGAATATTCCCTCTCGATACCATCCATTCAAAGTTTGATCAGTTCACTTTCTCGAACCCAAGGTATCGAGGAATATTCCCTCTCCCCTCGATGGACGGTCTTGATGCATGCAAGATATCCCAACCTACAGTTAGGATCCATTCGATGCCTAAGGTTTACTTTTCCTACTGGACTCCACTAAACTTGTCAATCAATTAAATATTGACACATGTCATCACACTGATGCTCTTAATCGACATCAACTCACCCTTCTCTCTCAATTTGCTAAGTGGGACATGTGATAATCAATGGTTGAGATTGAGTTTCATTTATCACCTAGATCATTGCTGCCATAGTGCACCTGTCTCTTGACATGAAATGCGGCTCAATATCCACTTGACATGTGGACCCATCACGACTCGCCATGTCACCATAGGGTGTTTAGGCTCACTCGACCAGAAAATGACATTTGTCCCTCTCCTATAACTGATTAAAATACTTAATTAATATTTCTTAAAATACCACTCTTTGGTATTCAATTACTTAAACCTCATTAGGGATAATTATTCTCTACAAACTAATTACCCTCATAAACACATTTTTACTTTACCTAATAATTCACTTAAGTACCATTATTGTAATGATTATCTTCTAATATAATTAATTATATTATAACATAATCCATATTATGTTCCAATATAATTAATTAGGTTGTAATATAATTAGGCCTTTAATCCTTGAATTGCATATTAATCAAAGAATCTGGCTTATTACTTCACGCCATTATCTTCATGTTATATATATATATATATATATATTAAAAGGTATTTAATCATACATATTATTGCAAAACCCCTCACGTGCATTATTATAAATTTTATAATTCTCAAGATAATTCAAGGGATCACATTTGGAGCCTTTCAGAGTCACACTCCAAGCCCTCGGAGTTGTACTCTGAACCCTTCGAAGTTGTTACTCTTAGTACCCCAAGGTAAACTGTGAAAGTGGTCACCATCTGAAAGGCTTAAAACTTACGTCAATTTATTATACATTAAATGTTATACAAACCTAGGCTATTATTTAATATAATATATCATTTTAGGTATTTAAGCCTCCTTCACGTGCATTATCAAACCTTTATAATCTTATAACATTATAACACTATTAAATATTAAATCAACTCGGACTTGAAAAGTGGGTGTTCCTCTCAGCAGTCCTATCATCAATCACATGTGAGTAGGGTTTTGATTTTTCTATATATTTAAACTTTATAACCCACATGTCATCGCTTCGACGACTTCAGACTTCGTTTAAACAGTCCCTTCCATCCACTCCGAATGGTCAACTCCGAGTAAACTTCGATCTTGAAACTCGTGCGCACCTCACGTTCTTCTAACAACCAATCACGAAGAGGCATTATTTTAATTTTATTTAATATGGGTGGGGTCTTATATGGTGTTGTCTAACTGTTTTATGTTTTGGATTTTTTCGCTGGAATAAAATGACATAAATATGCATGAAATCACTATTTTTTGTTATTTAAAATCCATTTTTGAATGTAGAAATGGATTCAACATACTGAAAAACCCCTGGGGAATTTGGATTATGTAGAAATAATCACTCAAATTTGCGGCTTTAACAATTTCTCACCGGATTTCAGGAAAACATCCCTGGAAAATATCATCGAACAAGAGCCAAAACATAGAACGTTTAGACTACGGTGTCTTATACTGCCCAACTTTTGGACTTCGAACATTCCCTCCTCGCTTGTCACTTCGAAGGCTTCATACATTATTCAACTACCCCTTTTTATTTACTCTAAGAGGGTTTTGGAATTTGTGTCGAATTATTATAGTGTTATATTGTTCAAGACTCCATTGGTCTTTGCTCTCCATACGTTCACTCCTTTCTCATTATTTTGAAGACCAATCACAAGCTAGCAAGGTTAATCTTTATAAATTATTTTATGTTTAAAACTTCATTGGCCATCTCCATTACTCCATTCTCTGTGCTCCAACATGATGGAAATTATAATAATCAATAAACATATATTAATTTACATATTCGGGCTGTGTTGAGAAAATAAGAGTATTTTCACAACTCCAAGTATTTGAACACTGACAAATAAAAATGCCCTAAATATATAATTCCTTTAAGAGCATTGAGCTACTTGTGCAAAGTATGTATTTTATGAAATAAGGAGAAACCCGAGGAAAGGATTTCAATACCTCCATTAATCACGCACCAAATATAAATATAAATTCTTATTATTCAAGTATTACAACATTTAGATGGTAATTTATGAATTTACCATTAATTATGAGATTTTACCATTTGTTCAACTTTGCCTAGAAAAAATAGAAATTGCACATTTTCATTTATATTTTTTTATTATTTATTTGTTAAATTTGTTTTCGAGCATATTTACATGTCTTGGAAGTAAAAATCCTTACTCGTAAAACTTTGTGTTTACCAAAATTTACACAATTCCTAATTACAAGCATTTCTTTACTAATTTTTAGGGATTAATCATTATTCCCAATTCTTTCCATTTGGACATCCATTTTACTGTGTAACTTCAAGAAAATTTGGTTTTCTTACCAAATTCAAAGGAGAATTTAATTATCCACAATATCTCAATTTCTAGATTTCACTTTTATTTCAAATTTAGAAATTTAAAGTGCATTCTCATTCCTTTCCTAATGTTTGTTTGTAAAAATTCTTTGCCTTTTCTCTAATCTGTGGTTTTCTCTCTTATTGTCAAATAGGGGTTGATCTTCCTTCCAGTTCTAAGTCTGGTAGATTTTCCAAACCAATAGAGAGGCCAAAATCCTATGCCCAACCTTAAAGTTTCTAACAGAAAGTTGGAATTTCATAATTACGAAGTTGATTTGGGGTGACTATGGTGGCTTGACACTACTAACATTTGAGAATTAGTTCATATAGACTAATACAGATGAACAACCAACATTCTTCTCCAAATTTGATTTAGAACCCATTACTAACAACTTTTTTTTCTAGACAGGGCAAGCAGAAAACAAATGATAGAATTACCAGTTTGACTGGTAATTTTGTCTAAGTGTGACCTGCATTGTTGATCTGAAATCAGAAGCATTCTGGACCATTGATCTTCTCTCTATCAATGAACGACGATCGATGATTTCTTTTACGAACTAAACCTTCCCACTGATCTTCCCAATGACCGATCATCGACCATCAACCATCGATTACTTTTCTCTGCAAACCGGAAGTCTCCCACGAATCTCGTTGATGCCCGAACATCAACCATCGACCATCGACCATCGACAATCTTCCCCGAAAAACCCAGGTTTCCCACAAATCTCGCCGAACCCCGACCACCGACGATCGACCATCCCTTCACTAATGTGGAAACTATGCTAACATGGCATGAAACGTGGATGCTGACATTACATGACACATCATCATTCTTCCATTTTCCATTGGCCATCGACAATCATAGATTTCCTTTGGCCAAAAAAAACTTCACCCCAAATTTGTCGATTTTCGATCCATCGGCCATCGACGATCTTCAATGTCATTTCGTCGAAGTTCAACACTTCGCCAAAACTTGTCGATCCCAGATCCGTCAGTCATCGATGATTAGAGATGTCTCCTGGTGAACTTCAACACTTCGCCAAACTTGTCGATCCCCGACCATCAGCCGTTGGTGATCAGAGATGTCTCCTCACGAACTTCAGCACTTTTCCAAACTTTCCCATCCCGGACCATTGATCGTCGACGATCAGAAGTTTCTGTTGACAAAATGAAAAATTCACCAAATTTTGTCAACCCCCGACCATTGATTGTCGGCTATTAGAGATTTCTGTTGGTGAATTTCAACACTTAACAATTTTCGGCCAAAACCTAGGTGAATCTGGGTCGTTGATCTCCCACTCAAACTGATCTCAACCGTTGATTTCCTCTGACTTCCAAATGGCTGAAAATGACCATGGACCGTCGATCTTCCTCATTTTTAACCACCAAAATGAATCTCAGTCGTTGATCTGGAAACTTTGTCAAACTTCAAAACTTTATCAATTTTTAAATTTATCAAGGGCGATTCTAGGTCGTTGATCTCAAGATCGAATGTGATCTCGAACATCGTTCCTATGAACTTTTCCCCACACTACAACGACCATTAAAATATAATTTTTCAACCTTCCAAGTTGAATGCAGCTCTGCAACTCTGTAGATCAAATCCAATAAACTTCTCAGACAATCTCAAATCATTTAAACTGGGATCTGCTCACAAATTTGGGGATCTTTCTCTGTAGTCTTTCCATTTTCCCCCAATTTTGCTCAAATCAAAGTTTGCAACAACGAATTTCTCAAATTCGCACTCGTTCTGGCCCGTATCAGTCCGATGTTTAAACCATAAGCTCTAATACCAATCTGAAATGTACCCAACCACCCACAGGTCGGGAACGCTACTCAGGAACACACTTACTTAGCTGATTTGAAATTTTGATAACATTTCATTCGAAAAGAAGCATAAAATTTTGCACTAACCACACATGCAATAATCAAGATTCATGCCAAAGCATCCAAGAAAGGAACAACATTCCATGCACAACAATAAATAGCAAGCAAGCACATTATAAATATGAATCTTAAAGATAATGACAATACACAACGAAGTATAAATATACAAAAAACATAGAGAGAACTTATGTTTAATTAAACCGTCATCAATTGGCTGCAGACCAAGGATGTTCCTCCCAACCATAGACACTATTGTTCCAATTCTCAACAGCAGGTCACCCTTGAGCCAGGTCTATGAATCCACACGGACGGGTCCTAGGCCAAATCTAAAACACACAACAATTGGATAATAAGCTCTCAAGTTTTCCCAACCACACAACAATCCTAATTTCCATCTCTATTTCCCCTTCAGCCTGCACAACCCAAAGAAATGAACCCCTTTATCTCCCATCCAGTCCCTTAGGTTGTTCCATTTCTCTCTAGGGATCCAGAGCTACTGGTAAGGAAATCTCCCTTCTCGAAACTCCAAGGATTCTCAGTTGTGGACAATTCTTTCTGAACTGCCATAAATCTCATGCACACATGCATCCATTCCTGCATGGAATGATCATTAATTCCTCCCATCCATCTCACAATGGCTCTTCTCCTCCTTCCATTCATTTCCATGCTAAGCCCAAGAGCACAAGAATTGGAAAGAGTGAAATGATGAATTCTCAAAATGAAATGATCAACCAAGAACAACGAATAACAACCAATTAACCCACAAGCATGGTTTATATAATTACAAGAACCAAGAACCACATGGCCTCCCTAAGAAGCTCATGTAACCATTTTTCTCAATTAAAACCAAAATGGGTAAATAAAATATAATAAAAATACTTAGCCCCTTTATCCCCACTCTCTCGTGGAATCATAGACCCTTATCTCTTGTCCTTGTATATATATATATATATATTTGTATTACATTTCTAGGCACTTCGACCCCTTTCCAACTTTATCGACTCACCAACCTAAATCACATTTACATAATACATTCTAGTTCATATGGATCAAAACTGGGGTGTTACATTGCACAATGAAAATACTATGTAGTTAGAAAGCATGAGGAATTTTCTCCTACCCATCCAAGTATAAATCTCACTATGGTTTGTACTCATGAGAAAGCAAAGGGGTCTGAAGCCCATCTGCAAACGAATGCAAGGTGATATACCCCTCAATTCATATGGGGCTAACAAGGTACTAGTAATCACACTCTCAATTTAGTGCTTGATGTTAGTTTTATGAGCAACAAATGACAAACATTACATATAGAAACTTGCACATAATATGTCCCACACCCAACCCCCTAAGTGCCTTTTAAGGGATGGGGTATTTAAATTTTTGTTTTTTCTAAACTATCTTTCTTTCTCCCTTTCACAACTCCATTGTCTTTTGCTCGTCTAGAGCTTTCCAACGATAGTAACTTCACCCAAAACAAGGCTCTGGAACATAAGTACCAACCTTCCCAAGTTCTTGGGTTTACATATGCAACATCCCTTTCACTACTATGTGACATATAATTATCCATGCCAATTGACGTGGCAACACCCTGATTCTTACGTGGCACCAGTGGAACTTTAGTCTACACAAATCTACAACTCTCGTCACTCAAACTTCTTCCAACACACTCTTCGCTTACCTCTTATGGATATGGTATTGAGAAATATTCCCTCTCGATACCATCCATTCGAATTTTGAGTAGTTCATGCAGTTTCACTACCCTGAACCCAAGGTACTGAGGAATATTCTCATTCCCCTCGATGGAAGGTCTCGATGCATGAAAGATCTCCCAACCTATGGTTAGGATCCATTCAACGCTTAAGTTTTACTTGTCCTATTTGACCCCACTAAACTCGTCAACCAATTAAAGATTGACACACGTCATCACACTGATGCTTTTAGTCAGCATCAACTCACCCTTCTCTCTCGATTTGCTAAGTGGGACATGCGATAATCAAGGGTTGAGATTGAGTTTCATTTATTACCTAGGTCATTGCTGCCATAGTGCACCTGTCTCTTGACGTGACATGTGGCTTAGTATCCACTTGACATGTGGACCCATCATGACTCGCCATATCACCATAGGGTGTTTAGGCTCGCTCGACCAGAAAATGACATTTGTCCCTCTCCTATAACCGATTAAAATACTTAATCTATATTTCTTAAAATACCACTCTTGGTATTCAATTACTTAAACCTCATTAGGGATAATTATTCTCTACAAAC
>CBVK0102153614.1:0-13174 GCA_900067695.1 Picea abies
CCTAATAGAAGCTTCTGCTTTTAGAAGGATCTTCCTCTAGATGCTTCTTTTTAGTATAAATAGGAGTTGAGGGTATGAGAACCCTAGCTTGGATATTATTGCAATAGAGATCTGCTCAACTGGAGGTTGCCCCCTCGAAGAGGCCCATGAACATTGCTTTTAGATTCAAAGTGATATTTCTGTTGTTATTCTTATATCATTTCAATGTTATTGTGGTGAATGTTCTGGTTATATTGCTGTTATTCTACCATTACTAGCATTTTATTTCTGTTCTGCATACATTTTATATCTGGTATATTACATTCATTAAATTAATAAAGTGATTTTATGAGAAAATATTAAAGATGAATTAAGTCACTTGAAGGGAAAATGTGAAAAGGGGTATAAAAGAGAGATAAGGGCTCATATTATCTCATTATTGCAGGTTGTGAATTGGAAATTAGAACCTAGAGAGGAGTCAGGTGACTTCCTTCTTGTTTGGTATCTTTCTGGATGAAACCATCACCACTGACAGAGTTCAGTGTTGAAAGACACACCTTAGTCCATTGGGAGGACCACACAGGTTCTTCATCGAGCTACAAGATCAAATTATATTAGCAGAGAAGTCCAATATTAATAGGGTGGATATTTTTCAGTAGCAGCATGAGGTTTTGGGAATGATTTATCAGTATTCTGGGTCGTTAGGCCCAACCAGATTGGAAGATCCAAATTCATTCTGAACCATTTGAGAGGATACCAGGGTGCTTCCAGTGAGACAAATATCACACTTTTCCGATGGGTAAATCTCCCAGATCGTATCGGTTTTTCAGTTTGTAGTGCGGGGGGCTCTGGGCATCCATCCAGGGTTCCGACTGAGCAGAAGTGAGCCAATGTTTCATCTCAGAGGCTGGGAGTGTGTGCTACGGAGCAGGGTGACCCATATGGGACAGATCTCACACCATTCCAACAAGTATAGCCACGAGGGCAAGTTATCCATTCTTCTACAATAGTTTGGTAACATATTTTTTGGTTCCATGCAACGCTTCATTTCGTGCATGCATCAGATCTTCATTGCAACTATCAGATCCATCTACTTATCGATATTTATCAGTATTTTTTTTTCCAGTTAAGATCCTCATCTATATATATCTAATTGAAGAGATTTTTTTGAGTTTCTGCATATTGCCTAGTATTGTCCATTATATTGCTGAATTAAATTGTTCAGCTGGTTATAGTCCCAAATCTATTTGCATGCATTATATATAAACCTCAAAACACAACAAAATGCATCCAAAAACCTTGAAAACTCTGTCAGAAACTTTAGTGCACCAGTAATGCAAAACTGAGTCATAGAGTTAGTAGTTGATATCCCGATCTGAGGATCTCGGGATATCACACTCTTGTTTCTCTTGTCTCGAGAAGGTTATATTGCAAATTCAATGGAGGTTATCATGAAAATGTTGTTTTTCTTGTTTTCTTGTTCCAGACAAGTTACCATGGAAGGATGATTGGTCACAACACTAGAATAATGTTGCTCATATTTCTAATTATTGTATTTCTTATTTTGGCTCTTGTTCCAGGCATGCCACAACTGATAGCTCTGAGAAGGAGCTACTATGGCAATTGTTCTCGCTATTGTTATTATTATTATTATTATAAGAGTATTATTCTTATCTATTATTTTCTCTTTGTTGTTCTTGTTCTGGGCAGGTCACAAGTGATAACTTTAAGGGAAGCTATAGTGACGGTTGCAGGAGGAAACATATTAGATGGTCTCTAGTTTGAGACATGGAGAAGACTATCCAGATAAGAAGTTGTATAAACGACTGTATACATCCATGTAACGAAGAAGACAAAGTTAAAACCTTCTTGCACGAAGAATACTTTTGCGAGATACATAGTATCTCATATGAATATTGATTGTAAGCAATAAAAGGATCCAAAGATGACCAAAAAAATCCCTCTAGTGTCGTTGATCACTCTTAAGATCAAGAAGAGTTAGTAGAGCCAAAAGGGCCTACCCAGAATCATTGCAGTAACCAAGAAGAGATCAACGTGGTCCTGTGACATTTTACAGGATGTAAAGTTATCTAGCATTGATGAGCCATATCATGAGGAGAAGATGGATCCACCAGTGGCGAGGTAGGTGGCCCCACCAAGTACTAGCTCAGAAGGAGCTAGAGTTCAGAGGGAGTCAACCCTCATGATCTAGTAGGGAGGAACAACCTCCCCCAGACCATTCATAGGAGACTTGAGAGGAAATCTTCAAATACCGAGGGATCATGGAGACTCAGAGTGAGCCTGATCTCAGAGAGATTCAGTGGCTTAGATACTTTCATTCAAAAAGTATTCCTTCTCATATTTAGATGGGAGAGAGAGACGACTTCCAGGCAAGTGCCATGAGTTGAGGAGGCTAGATCGTAGCTTCATATACTTCTAGGAGATGTGAGATCTCCTGGGAGGATTTCCTTGCTTCAGTAGAATTTTCTATAGTGACAGAGGAGAAATCCAGTCAGAAGAACTGAGATATGGATCTTTTGCCTTGACACCAAAAGGGAAGTTAGTGGTAACTTCCAAGTTTATCTACAAGATCAAACATGATGCTAATGGCAACATGGAGATGTACAAAACCTGATTTGTGGCTAAAGGATTCTACCAACAAGAGGGAGAATATTATGACAAGACACTTGCTCCAGTAGTAAGAAAAAGTTTACATAGAACAACCACAAGATACATGAGAATGCGTCTCATGTCTACAAATTGAAGAAAGATTTGTACGGGCCTAAGAAGGAACCCAGGGCATGATATCCCAGATCAGACAATTTCCTGAAGGTTGTGGATGGTGGACCAATGATATTACTATTATATGTGGACGATCTATTTCTAATAGAGAACGAGAAGCTCATCGCTGGGTACACGAGAAAGCTTGCTGCAAAATTCAAGATGATAGACCTGGGTATGATGCATTATTTCTCGGGTCTAGAAGTGTGGCAGATACCTGATGATATTTTTTGTGCCAAGGAAAATTTTCTATAGAGATTTTGAAAAAAAAAAAAAAAACTCAGAATGATGAATTGTAAAAGCCATGCCTACACCAATGGTGAAAAATATGAAGTTATTGAGTGATAAATTTTCAGAGACAGTGGATACCACCATGTGCAGACATATGATGGGTTCAACGAACACCAACTATACATTTTGCGGTGAAGACATTGAGCTAGTATATGGTTGAGCCGAGAGGTGTTCAATTGATTACAAAAAAACATGTGATGTGGTGCCTGAAGGGTACATTTGATTATGCACTCATATATGTTTGAAATCGTGAGATAAGTCTGCAAGGATTTACTAGTTCAGATTGGGCCGATAGTGTTGTAGACCGGAAGAGTACATCTGGTTGTTGCTTCAGTATGGGATCAACCATGATCTCATGGTTCAACAGGAAGTAGAGTAGTGTGGCGCTCAATACAACTGAAGCAAAGTATATAGCAACTTGTTCAGCTAGTAGCGAAGCAGTGTGGCTTCATAGGTTGCTTGCAAGAGTGTTTGATATTGAGTTAGAGACGACTTGTATCTGGTGTGAAAACTAGAGTTGTGTGAAGTTTTTGAAGAACTTGGTGTTTCATGACAAGTACAAGAACATCAAGATCAGGTACCATTATATCAGAGATATTGTACAAAAGGGAGCAGTGAAGCTCCAATATGTCGCTACAGATGAGCATACAACAAACGTGTTGACCAAGCCTTTGTCGAGAGTGAAGTTTGTGTACTTCAGAGACAAGATTGGTGTGGTCCAGAAGGTTTGTGTACTTCAGAGACAAGATTGGTGTGGTCCAGAAGGACGTCCCTAGTAAGAGGGAGTGATGATTTATAGATGTGATTCTAGGGGAGCAGCATAACCATGTGGCAATGGAAAATAGGTGGTTCATGATTGAGAACTGACTATGGCACCAATCAGGGTGATGTGTATGGATACTCCAATGATAAATCTTGGTACACCGAGTTACTGCTACCCTCGTGATAAAGCCTAGTACACAGATAACTACTCCAATGATAAATACTGGTACACCAAGTTACTGCTACCCCAATGATAAATCTTGGTACACAGATGGCTACTCCAGTGATAAATCCTGGTACGCCGAGTTACTTCTACCCCAGTGATAAATCCTAGTACGCAGATGGATACTCCAGTGATAAAGCCCGGTACACCGAGTTACTGCTAGCCCAGTGATAGAGCCTGGTATAGAGATTTCTACTCCAATGAAAACGTATCGTACACAAAGTTACTGACTGTGGCACCAATCATCATGACCTCACACAAGGTCAGCAGATGCCATGCCTTCAGGGATGGTTATTTACCTGGATTTTCAAGCTGGTGGGAAAACATGTGTGGTCGAAGGCGTTTCCTATCCTTGTGATAGATGGGTAGTGTGTATGCACTACATCGCCTAATCCTTATGATTAGATGCTTGGTCATTGTGGACCAGTTACATGGTGTGCTAACCAGAGGTTACTAGTTCCTTGTGGACTAGATGTCAGATTCTGTTTGAGATGATGAGTTACTAGTTCCTTGTGGACTAGATGCCAGATTCTGTGTGAGCTGGTGAGTTACTAGTTCTTTATGAACTAGATGTCAGATTCCGTGTGAGTTGACGAGTTACTAGTTCTTTATGAACTAGATGCCAGATTCTGTATGATCTGGCAAGTTGTAGTTACCCATAATTTGCTTGGATTGGGTAGTAGCACAATTTGTGTAAACTGGCTCAACTGCATATTCCAGAGCCTATGCGGCTATGATGCTGATACTTGTGACATGATCTGTTTGATCATGAGATAGCCTGTATGGCTATGCTACTTGTTATATGATCTAGTTGATCATGAGATGGTCGTGTGGCCATGCTACTTGAGACATGATCTATTTGATCATGAGATAACCTATGTGACTATGGTGATGCTACTTGTATAATGGTTTGCAAGACTATGTGAGTCTTTCCCATGCCATGTGAGATGGATGGATAAGTTTGATACCACTACATGATAAACATCTTATTTAATACCTCCCTAGCTAAGAGGGAGTGTTGATGTTTTGGTAGCTACAGGAGGTATTAACCTCCACGTGTAACCTTTGACTTAGAATATAATATTTTGGAAGCAAGTGAACCACTAAACAAATGTTAGAAAACCATAGGAAAGAAGTTGGCCTCAAGAGAATTAATATTAAAGTAAAAGACACATCCAAAAGGAGAAGTCGACCCCAGTGAACTTGACAATTTAGTATAAATATGCCATTTCCTAGTTCATTTGTACACACACTCACTTAGAAGTGCACAAGTCTTAGAGGTGCATTTGTAGCTAATAGGTTCTCAAGTCTGGGAGCAACAACTACAGCTGGAGGGGGCGCTAGTCTGGAGGAATAATGTAACAGTCTTTTGGTATTTCTCTTGTGCTTCTCTTGGTATAAGGTACACTCTTCTTGTATCATTACTGTGCTTCTACTGCAGTAGTTGTGGTTAGGGTTTATCTGTTAGTTCTGGAGTAGGCTTTCCATAATTATTCTAAGTAAAGGTTAGTGTGCTCGGGGGTGGCATATGTGAATGCCTATGGTTGGGTGACAATGATGTGACATTGTCTATGGTTAAATGAGCATACCAAAATTTTAACACTCGGTACTCCATGTTTGCAACTGAGGGCCTCGAGACATCATCTCCTTAGTTATCCCTAAGAGTTGGGGATAACAGTAAGAAAAACAAGCCGCATAATGGAAGGGCATATACTGTCCAACTACAATTAGAATGCGACAAATTTGGTATCAATAAGTTGCATCCCCTTAACCTTGAATATTATGATATTATAATCGTCTATCTATTATAATAAGTGGTGGTGCAACCAATAACACTTGATTTTAATATACAACTTAAAGAGAGGATTACAAGTTTAACGTACAACTTAAAGAGATGATTAAAGAAATGTCGAAGGAAACAAAATGTCCCCACTACGATTTAATACTACTATGACGGTGATGATATTACTTTTAATTATAGCATGGATTATGACCATTTTTGTATGTGTCAAATTCTTTCTCGAATATCTCTACAATTTCGTGGATAGCAACATCATCACTATAATGTGATGATATTACTTTTAATTATAGCATGGATTATGACCATTTTTGTATGTGTCAAATTCTTTCTCGAATATCTCTACAATTTCGTGGATAGCAACATCATCACTATAATGTGATGATATTACTTTTAATTTTATGACCATTTTTGTATGTTTCAAATTCTTTCTTGAATATCTCTACAATTTCGTGGATAGCAACATCATCACTATAATTATATTGTTGATATAGGGGAGGCTTAGTGGGTCTTGATCATTAACTTTTTTGAAATAAATCGAGATCCGTAACTGATAATTATTTGAACTTATGTATACTAGATGGCTTCAGGATTCATGTCCATGCATGAAAGTTTCATATTATTAAGATTCTTTATCTCTATATTATGAAAAATATTTTGATCGATTTACTCCAATGGTGGTCCATAAAATCGACTCATGATTATGGTTATATCTATGTGTTAGATTGTACGTTTCATATAATTAAGAGTGTCTTTATATCAATATGAAAGAGGGTTGATCAGATTTATGTATTCTAAAAGTTTCAAATAATTAAAAATCGTGATCTTAATTTGCATGTGAAAGAAGTTTGATCTCGTTTATGTATATTGAAAGTTTCATATAAACACGAATTTTTATCTTTATGTCTACGTGTTATATTATACTCTAAATATTCCTTGCATAATGAAGATTTACAAAATTAGCTCAAGCCCATGTAAACCGAGCCCTCGGCGAACATGGAGTTTTGTGGTGGGTAATCAACCATTCTTCATCTTGCTATATGATGTAATTTAATGATTGCGAGAACTATTTTATGTTGCAATGTTGTAGCAATCAATGCCTGAACACCAACGTCCTAATAATTTAGTTTGACATAATATTCTCGAAAATATTGTTATGTATGTGAAAACATAAGATCTGCTGTTATTGCATGACTAATGTATGAAGGTTATTGGTGGTATTATTACAGTAATGGTGAGAAAATGTGGTTTAAAATTCTATGAAATCTTGGACCTAATCCTCTATATAAACTGTGAATACACATGAAAATAGATGTTTTCCTCTACTTGTCAATTACATTCATTCATTATCTATTAAGAGAAAATTTAGCTTTATGTTTGCGTTTCCTTCTTGTTATCCTTATATCATCTTGCAATTTGATAATATGTGGTCACTTACATTCATGTTTCTATGCAAATGATCATTGCTCTACCTTTATTGTATCTAGTTTAACATGACACTTGCATTTCATACCTTGCTTTTATGTAAATGATCATTCCTTTACCTTCAGTGTATTTAGTTCAACTTAGATATCACCAAACCGTCAATATCTATATAAAGGATCTAACAATCCATTGGAATACATGGGTATCTAACAGTTGCAACCTGATATCATCAAAATGTCAACATCCATATAAAGAATCAATAATCTATCGAAATATATAAATACTTAATCATTACAATTTCGAATCTAATAGGATGTCCTTCAAGTACATGATTCATTCAATTTCTTGATAAACTCCCCCTAAATACATTATTCTATTATAACAGATACTGCAATCTAGGACATTTGATATTTCCATATTATTACATTGTTTAAAGATTTTGTGTACTAACTCATTATAATCTTTTTGAGTTCAAAAGTTCAAAGCATGCAGATTACATGGCCAACTTTATAACTGTTTGCAGGAAGTGGACTGAATCACGTATCTATTCCTCTTTAAGCCTCCAAACATAAAGATTGTAACAAGTTTACAACTACGAAAAGTGGTTAAGTTGGTTAATTAGAAAGAGATTTGTTCCTTAGGTTGGGTTAGGCAGTAAATAGTGCTTTTATCCATGGTTTGCAGGGTTGCTTTAAGTGTGATCACGAATTTATGATTAATCATGCATTCCTCTCTTTGTAAACAAGTGATATATTTATTCTTGGTTTTATTCCTTATATTCTGCTTTTATTTATAAAGTTTCAAATTTTAGTGTATAATATTTGAATTAATCACATTGTTATTAGATGTAAGAAAAAAAATAGGGGTTGTCTAATTGTTTTACGAAATGGTTTTATTCATTGGAATCGGGTGATATAAATCTGCACGAAATCATTATTTTTTGCGGTTTAAAATCTATTTTTAAATGCAGAAATGGATTTAGCGTGCTGAAAAACCCCTAAGGTATTAAAATTAAACATAAATAATCACTCAAATCTATGGATTTAACAATTTCTTACTGAATTTTCAGTCCTTGGAAAAAATGTCTCTGGAAAAAATAGTAAAAAAAATTCATTTAATAAAAATTTAGACAGTAAAAAAAAATCATTTAATAAAAATTTAGACTATGACAAATAAATATTACTAATTTAGAGAGTGTGAAGAAGCTGCACTGCATGCAAATGTCAACATTAATGCTACAAGCATAGCTAATTTGGGAGTGATGTTGCTACTGCTCTGTTTGGAGTTTAAATTACGAACACACCATATTAGGAGGCCAGGCTTCTAAAAATAGGTAGCAGATGGATTTTATAGTGTTGTTTTATTTACGCACTCTAACATTAGTAGGACATATGCTCAAACCTTGACAGGAATCAACCCTGTAACAAACCTCGGGCAACAAAGTCGAAGCCCAAGTGCATTTATATTTTTAGTATTGGTTCAAATCCTGAAGCATGGATTAATTGTTTTACAACTGGCTTTTCTTATGTACAATATTCCATTGTATGAAACTATGAATAAACAACTTTCTTATTCGGAAGGCCAACGATCAAGTGAAATTTGAGTAGAGGCAATGATTTCCCGAGATGCTGACATCATTTCTTATATCGTAGAGCATTTGGACAAAAATGACAAGTGGGGATGTACAATGAACATTTCTTAATAACAAAATTGTAGATTAAATATTCTTAAACAAAGATAAGGAAGAACTAATATTTGAATAATAAAAATATGCAATTAAAGTAGTAATATTATTCCATTAAAATTTTTGTGTACATTTGTGGACCTCTACCTTTTATTTATCATCACTTCATTAATGTATGGCTCGTAATATGTGGTATGTCGATGTACATGCGAGATTTCTTCTATCTTTTATTTATTATTATTTTATTAATATATGACTTGTAATATGAGATATGTAGAGATGTATTGATTTATGATAATCTTTGTTATTTATATATGTGTGTGTTTTTTAAGAGGTTACAGTTTTAAATTCAGAGGGGGTAGGGTAGGGTATGCATATCTCCGTAAACTTAGTTGTGGGGAGGGAGTTCCTTGTCTCATAAACAAGGGTCTCATATACTAATTTGATCTCTGATTTGGCTGTAACCTTAAAATTAGATTATTAATATTATGTAGAAAATACAAAACCAAATTCAAATATTTTTTTAATGAAATGATGATTTTCACAAATTAGAAATCATATAAAGAGATTGATTTACGATTTATTTGTTACAAATAGATAAACATTTTTGAGATGAGATGGTCCTTAGATAATTATAGTAGTGTTGGTAATTTTAATAAAGAGTTTAAAGAGGTTTGAGCAGCCGTGTTCCTCTTCAATTTATTTAATGAACCAACTTTTAGGTTAAAATGGCCATACAAGTAAATATTAAATATTATGTAATTTTGTAATGATTAAATAAAATAGAGATATAGGATGATAATATATGTATTTTAAATATTTGGTTTAAATAATTAGTATAATGATGTTAATGTTGTTGATAACAATTTATATAATTTAATGCTAGTAAGTTTTTTCTTTTAAATTAAAAATGTAAAATTATTATTTTTATTAAAAATACTTTCTCACAATTTTTTAAACATAACTTAGGGATACAATTTGGAACCGTGACTAAATCTAAAATTTTAATAGACGTTGCTTATTGAAATTTCTCGATATTTTTCACTTTTAAAGGAACTTGTTATGAACAAACAAAGGAACAACCATGGGATCATCCCTATCCCCCGTGCTTGCCAATAATTTTATGGAACACTTTGAGACCTTAGCCCTTCAAAGCTTTCACCTCAAACCAAAATGCTGGTACAAGTTTATCGATGACACCTTTGTTGTCTGACCTCATTGCCATTCTTCTCTGATCTCTTTCCTTAACCATCTTAATAACATTCCCCCCATATCCAACTCATTATGGAAATTCAAAAAGACAACTCTTCCCTTCCTAGATGTTCTTATCTCTTGTCTCCCACATGGCTCTCTCACCCACCAAGTTTATAGAAAGAAAACTCATAGAGATCGTTATCTTCATGCACATTCCCACCATCATCCAACCCAAAAGTTTGTTGTTCTTAAAACCTTGGTTTCTACGGCCATTCAAATCTCCTCTCCTCATTTCCTCGAAAATGAACAAGTCCACCTAACAAAATCTCCTCTCCTCATTTCCTCGAAAATGAACAAGTCCACCATGGGGCTAGAAAATTTTCGGTTTTCTTTCCTTGTTGAATTCTAAGGAGCCTAGCGCAGACCCTCCTTTCCCTTAAAGGTCCCTCATATGACCGTGGCTATGCCCATAGTCCTTATCGAGAAGGCACTTTTGCTATCATGATACGGGGAGCCGTGAGGCAAGCGATCCCTTGCTCTCTTGATTTTCGAATGACCAAAACCCGAAAATGGATCTAAGTGCTTACCGAGATTAATAGCAAGTCAGAACGAGTTTTGGTACACTACCCTTCGGGGTTTCTCATATCGAGATTTCGGGATATGCGACGACAAGAGCTCTCACACCTGGGTTTCCCGGGAGCCGAAACTCCGAAACCTGCATACATGTATATATATATATATATTTCGAGAAATCGCAAACCAGGTTTTTGGGATATGCGACGACAAGAGAACTTACTGTTAGGTATCCCAGGTGCAAAAACACCGAAACACCATATCTCATCCACACCATTATTAGTTCGGGGTTTCGCAATTTGGGTTTTTGGGACATGCGACGACAAGAGGTTTCACACCTGGGTTTCCCGAGACTCAAAACTCCGGAATGCCAAACTCTAAACATGCTCCACTATTTTGGGGTTTCCTTCATCGGGATTTTGCAAGTCGGGGTTTCAAGACTGGTGAATACATGGGGCCCGCGCTTAGGTACCCCGAATGCCGAAATGCCAAAGTATAATAACTTCTCCCCACTCTATCTTTTCAGGATTTCACAAGTCGGGATTTCGGGACTTGCGAGTACAAGGGAAACTTACCCTTGGGTCTTCCAGATATTGAAATGCCGATCCAAGTCACACTATGCCAATTCAAGATTTCGCGAGTTGGGGTTTCGTATATCGAAACTTCGCGATACAAGAAGTCAAAGATTTCACACTCCTCGACTACCCGAGTGCCGAAAAGCCAATACACCCGCTCATTATACACTCGACCAAATTCGGGGTCTCGCAGTTCAGGATTTCGCAACTAGCGGGTACAAGGGAACTTATCCTTGAATATCCCGGTTCCCGAAATACCGAACATCAATACTTACCCATGCTGGTCCAATTCGGGGTTTCATGAATCGGAGTTTCGCAATGTGCGCCGATAGGAGGTCTCGCTCCTAGATCTTCTGGGAGCCGAAACTCCGAAATACCAACTCTTAAACCAACTCATCTATTTCGGGATTTCACCCATCGGGATTTCGCGGGTTGGGGATTCGGGACTTGCGAGTACAAGGGCACTCACCCTTGGGTATTCCGAGTACCGAAATGCCGAAATATCGTAGCTTCTCCACATGCTATCATTTCGGGATTTCGCAAGTCAGGGTTTCGGGACTTGCGAGTACAAGGGAACTCTCCCTTGGGTATTCTGGGTACCAAAATTCCGAAAAATCACACTCTATTATTTCGGGACTTCGCAAGTCGGGGTTTCGGGACTTGCGAGTACAAGGGAACTCACCCTTGGGTATTTTGGGTACCGAAATGTCGAAAAGTCACACTCTATTATTTCGAGACTTCGCAAGTCGGGGTTTCGGGACTTGCGAGTACAAGGGAACTCACCCTTGGGTATTCTGGGTACCGAAATTCCGAAAAGTCACACTCTATTATTTCAGAACTTTGCAAGTCGGGGTTTCGGTACTTTCGAGTACAAGGGAACTCGCCCTTGGGTATTCCGGGTACCGAAATTTCGAAAAGTCACACTCTATTATTTCGGGACTTCGCAAGTCGGGGTTTCGGGACTTGCGAGTACAAGGGAACTCGCCCTTGGGTATTTCGGGTACCAAAATGTCGTAAAGTTGAAGTCTAAGAGGACCATTCTCTCTCATGCAGGGGTTTAAGACTTAAACTATAAAATCCTCCTTCGAGTCCTCAAGAAAATTTCACCAGGTTTGAAGACCAGACTGAAAGGTCTTTTGGAAAGTAAGGGAGAGATCCCGAAAGGGTTCCTTTGTAAGTTGCATGTGGTCATTTCAATATAAGCATGCCACCACCATTCCCAATCAAAACACCATACAGACATTTCTACATAGAAATCATCTATAATATTACAAACCATGAGCATACATTTTAGGGTATTCAATTCAAGATACAAGATATAAAACACTTATCAGAAAAACACCACGTGTGATGCAAATGCTGGGAGGGTGCTCGTTTCCACCCAACTGTAGGCTCAGCGACTCCGAATGGATTTACCACTAGCCACCCCCGAGCTAGACCATGATGTTGTGAGACTGAGTCTTTGTTCTCCATAAGTCGAGAATGAAAGTTACTCTCCTTCTTCTCTTCCCATCATTCACTCTGTATATTTTTCTAGAGCCCTTTCGATTTCTCCCCTCTTGCCATATCTGTCACATCTGCCCCCTTCCTCACCTCTTTCCTACCTTTTCTTTTCCGGAGAGGTTATGTGTGGCACAAAATTCCCTGCGGTGGTCAGGTTTGAGGCTTCCACGGATGGGCAGTTCACCCCCATCCCTCATTAACTCATGAGGAGGTTCTTCACCTACCGACTTGGCGAGTAATTCATTTCGGGGCCAATGAGCCGCTCTTGATCTTCGGGATAGTGAAGACCAAATAGGGTATTGGTTTCGGTGGAAGTTAACACCACCATTCCAGGTTCCTTCCACCACCTTTCATCATCCATCGTGGTCTCTTTTCAGCACATCCCC
>CBVK0102153619.1:0-12336 GCA_900067695.1 Picea abies
CTCTCTCAAAAAATAATGAAAGAATTAAAAATTTTAAAGCCCTACTTCTTATGTTCTATCTTGTATTCCGTTTTTATCCGTTTATGTATGAATTATATTCCCTTTTTATCCGTTTATGTATGAATTACATTACTGTTGTCAGTTTGCCCCCCTTCCTCCTTGAATTATGCAATGCCCAACTTGTTTATTTACTTACAAATTCATTTTTACTTACAAATACATGGCTAAATATGGCTAAATTGTACATTGCCATTTAAACAAACTAGTTATGGTAGATCAACATTGCCATTTAAACAAATTAGTTATGGTAGATCGAATAAATTGAGAAAATTATACCCGTTATTCACGTCGTGCATCTGTTATTAAATAATTAAATTTTAAGACTTAATTACAGATCGATTGGTTTTGAAAAAATAAATTGTAAGACTTATTTACATATCGCTTGGTTTTGAAATGCAATTATCAGTCAAAATTTTATTTGGATTTTCCTCTTGGAATATTAGTAGCCATTGTTAATTCCGCATTTGGTTTATTTGTTGATAGAGTCCAATTAGAATTTTAATTGGAAAATTCCAATGAAGAGAAAAATATTTTTTTAATAAATTTGCAGGACACCCAAGGAAGGTGATCTGAGCATACTATATTCTAAACATTCTTTAGATTTCAAAAAATAAGTAGGAAAAAATATTATCAACCCAGTTTTTTCTATTATGAAAAAAATTTAATTTTTAATTTTTTTAATGTTTTTTTTTATCTTTACTTGTTTGATCTTTAAATTTTATTATTCCATTTTTTAGTCCATATTAAGTCATTTTATTATTTATTTTTTTCAAGTGTATGTATTTTCATTTTTCCAAAGGTTATTATATTTTATCAGGTTTTGTTTAACTGTTCTTTATTTTGATTTTTTTAGTCAGAAGACTTACTTAAATCTGTAGGAAATAGCAATTTTTTGCTTTTTAAATTGTATTTTTCAATGCAGGAATGGATTCAATGTGTTAAAAAATTTCTGGAAAATCCTAATTATACAGAAATAACCACTCATATTTACAGATCCAACAATCACTTATCAAATTTAGGGCAACCACTCATATCTGCAGATTGGACAATCTCTTACAGAATTTCTAACAAATATAACCTAAAAATATTCCAAAAAAAAAAAAAAAAAAAAAAAAATAGCCAACAACTATATTATTCTATTAAATCTTAACCTTAAAATACTCTTTGTTATCAATTTTATAACTGATATGTTTTTACTGATAAGTTAAGTGGATTGTCCAAGGTTTTGAAAACACACATTATTAATCTACTTAATGATTGCTACTTAATTATTGTTTAATGAATTTTAAATTCAGGTCGGCCATGTTTACTCTCTTTATATGAAAGGGAAGTCTTAAAATTTTAGAAATGCAAATGAGTTTAAATTTTATTTGGATTTTCCTCATGGATTAT
Organism: Picea abies; assembly: GCA_900067695.1. NCBI lineage: Eukaryota > Viridiplantae > Streptophyta > Pinopsida > Pinales > Pinaceae > Picea > Picea abies. The sequence continues at coordinate 1,453 of CBVK0102153619.1, forward strand.
TAATAGCCATTGTTAATTACGCATTTGGTTTATTTGTTGTTAGAGTCCAATTATAATTTTAATGGGAAAATTCCACTGAAGAGAAGAATTTTTTTTCATAAATGTGCCGGACACCCAGGAACGTGATCTCAGTATGCTATATTGTAATTGTAAACATTCTTTAGATTTCAAAAAATAAGTACACAAAATTATTATCACCCCAGTATTATTTATTGTCCCTCATATGCAAAAGTTTTAATTTTTATTTTTTTTTAATGTTTTTTTATCTTTACGTGTTTGATTTGTAAATTTTATTATTTCATTTTGTATGGCCATTAAATCATTTTATTACTTTTTCCAAATTTTTTATTTTATCCCAATTTTAAATTTTTTTTAATGTTTTTTATCTTTACTTGTTTGATCTGTAAAATTTATTATTCTATTTTGTATGGCTATTAAATCATTTTATTATTTTATTACTTTTTCAAAGTTTTATATTTTTTTAATGTATTTTATTTTTACTTGTTTGATCTGTAAATTTTATTATTCCATTTTGTATGGCTATTAAATTATTTTATTATTTTATTACTTTTTCCAAGTTTTTTATTTTTATGTCACTTCAATGGTTACTAGATTTTATTTTATTTAATCTTGATTCTGATCTATTTTTTATTATCATTTTAAAAATTAATATTTTCATGATGATGGGTGGAGTGGATTGTCCATTCAAAATGTGAAATCCTCTTTTAAAAATCACACATTATTAATCTATAAAATGCATTCATTACTTAATGAATTTCAAATTCAAGTAGGTCATGTTTACTGAAGAGGAAAGTTGTAATCTAGTTAGCAAGAAACAAGTGCAACAGTTCTCACGAAAGCTAACAAAGCACTCTAACTGGTCTCAATTGCAAGTGCAATAGTTCTCACTTATGCCAACAAAGCAGCTTAACTAATTGTTATAGAACTTTTTATCTTTTGTTTTTTTGGTCTGGCTATATAAATTTGGACAAAATTGTTATTTTTTTTTGTTTAAATTTTATTTCTAAATATATAAATAGATTTAGCTTGCTAAAAAACTCTGAAACATTTCAATTATACAAACTTAATCACTTAAATCTACATATCCAACCATTCCTCACCTGATTTCAAACAAAATCAAACAAAAAATATGATATAATTGGACATTCTTTATGATGTGAAATCTCGTTAGTGACGATTTCTAAAGTATGGTATAATTGGACATATAAAGAAGTTGGCGGGGATAGTGTAACAGAGGTTTCATGAACATGCAAGTGAAGGGTAAAATCAGTCAAACTGTTAAATTCCATTCCGCTTTGTGTGCCACCAATTACTGCATTCAATATTTGACCTTTGATCGTTTCGAGTAAAATGAATTGCGTTGAAGAAAGAGAAGACGTGAACAAATTATTTTTTATTTGTTTAATCACAAAATACGTACCACATGAAACCAGAATATGTGCACGCGAAATTGAATGAAATCTTTTGTTTATGTTTGCTTAATCACTAAATACGTACGTCACGAAATTGCAGCGTGTACATTTGAAGATTAAATGGAAGATTCGATAGTCTTTTGAATTTAATGGAGCCTCAAAATAATACATAGTCATATCGTTTGTCTTTTATGAGATTTGTTGATGTATAAGTTTACTTAGATAGGTATGTGATGTTATTCTTTTTGGCTATTTATGGATAATCACCATGTGTTTCTTTGACTTATACCATCTATCTACTTGTCTCATTACTTCATGAGAGAGTTATCCATCTATCTTCATCTACCTTCATCAATGTTGTCTCCTCTCAGCCTATTATAAATAGAGGAGCTCTTCAATGTAATCAGCGAGCAGATCAATAAGATCAGTGTCTCTTTTTGTAGAAGGTTGTTGGTTTTTGCAGTTGTTTCCTTGTGCCTGTGATATTGTATTTTCTCAATATCTACATGGTATCAGAGCCAAACTGCAAACCCCTTCTCATTTTTTTATGATAGATGCGGTAAGCCATCAGTGGTCTTCTCGTGAGGATGCTCCGCGGAGTTAAAATCTGAGTTTTTTTCTCTCTACTTACCTGCCTGTCGATCTACGTTGGTTTATGTCTATTGATGGAACCCTCCACGACGGGTAAGGGCAGCTCCACCAGACCTATTCGGTCGTCTGAGTCAATGAGCGACTCGATCTTCTCAATATTGTGCGGAGAGGAAACGATGGAGACTGCGAGCCCTCATCCGAGTTTCGTTTGACTGGGCTAACAATCAAGTGGGTCGGCTCTCTATCAAGGTGTCGAAGAGTGAGACTCCATCTGTTGATGGAAAATTCTTCGTCCCAGCCCTGAAAGCATCGCGGAGGGAATCGTATGCAGCCGTTTGCAGGCGTGTCATGGCAGTTCCGGAGTCGACAATGACGCCACCGTTTTTGGAGGCGTCGATGCCGAAGACGGAATCCGAGATGGAAAGCATCTTACCGCCGACACTGATTCCGGAGAGAGAAACGTAGTAGAAGGTGTCGAGGTGGCTGTTCTTCAGCATCGGTGCTAGCATGGCTCCGTTGGGCACCGCTGCCCGCCCGAACTGGAGAGTGCTCGAGGATTTGGAGTCACGGTCTACGAGACAGTAGGAGAAGATTTTACCGTTCTCTTCTGTTGACTGTGAAGGGAAGGACAACAACCCTCCGCCCAGGCCAAGCAACCCCGCGGCACTGACGAACAACCCCTCGTTATCGTGGCCACAGCCAATGGCCACGTTCTGCACTGGTGCCCTGCCGAGGGTTAGCGTTTCCATTGCAAAGTTCCCCAGTGTGTAAGACCCATCATCGTAGCTCACCTGGTACAAGTAGCTCCCGTTGCGACTGCAGCCCGAGACATCGAGCTGCTCGCAAAGGTTCGCCTGGTAGCCGACTAACTTGTAGTTCGAAGAGAGCACTGGGTTGTAGATGGGGTCGGATTGCTGGTAACAATCAGAGCAGGGCTCGCACTGGATCCAGGTTACATCAGAGCCCGTGTCAAGCACCATAAGCTAGTCGTGCCACGGAGCACCGACACCGATTCAGGAGAAGTATTCGTCGTTGCCTTGGTCCATAAGTAATGAGGGAGAGATTCACAGTTGGGCGATATCCAAATATTTTTAATCTGTAAATATTTTTAGATCTCTTTATTTAAAGCCTAGGTTTCCATTCTCTTTTGAGATACCACACCGAGATCTGGTGTTTTATTGTACTCTTTATTGTAAATGGCAGAGTTAAGGATTATTGAGCTCCTAACTCCCCATAATTATCATACATGGAAACTTAAGATGCAACAGTTGTTGCAATCAAAAGGGCTCTGGCAGATGTTGGTCAGGGCTCAACCTGTGTTCACTAAGGAAATCGAGAGGTTCGCCTATCAAAATAAACTTGATGAAGCCATGGGCCTCATCGATTTACATGTGTCGGATAGCTTGTTGTTCCACATAGTTGATTGTAAAACTCTGAAAGCAAGTTGGGACAAGTTAGATTCCTTATTTGGAAAAATCAATGAATTTTGAGCCCTACAATTGGAAGAGGAGTTGTCATCACTGGTACCGGATGAGCATGCATCCGTTGAAGACTATCTCACCAAATTCAGGGCACTAGTGGCTCAGCTAAAAGGGTGCGGAAAAACTAAATCAGATAAAGAGTGCATCTTCATGATTTTATCCAAGCTAAAAGGTCCTTATCAGGTATTTTCTTCTGCATTTTATTCTACTATGGATGCACTAGGAAGTGAGTTTAAAATGCCTTCCTTTGAGCTTTTCTGTGAGCATCTTACTAGAGAACAATCTAAGCTTACTCAATTAGATTCTCTTTCTGGCTCTAACAATAAGGCTCTTGTAGCTCAAAACACCAAAACTAAGCACAAGACTCGGTATAAGCAGAAAAAAGATTTTGCTCCAACTGGTGAGTTTACCTCCAAGTCTCAGCAGAAAACAAAACCATTTCCTCCATCTTCCAAGTTTGGCGAGTCTTCCTCTAAGACAAAAAAGAAGAAGTCAAATGACACCTATAGCTTTTGTGGCGAACTTGGGCATGTAGAATCTAAGTGTTGGTTGAAACTTGAAGCTTTGAATCAAGCAATGAAGCAGCATAAGATTTTAGTACCAAAACCTTCTTCTACTAGTAAAGGACATGCTTTATCAGCTCAAGCTTTGTATGCATCTTCAAATAGTTGGATACTTGATTCTGGTGCTTCACACCACATGACTCATTCTCATGAATTGTTGGCTTCTACATCTGAATGTAGCATTTCGCAGATTGCGGTTGGAGACTCTACACAGCTAGATGTTCTTGGATCTGGCACAGTGCAGTTAGATAAAGGGTGCATTAATGATGTTCTTCTTGTTCCTCACATCTCTGCAAATCTTCTCTCTATATATCAGATTTGTCATTCTGGTAATGGGAAAACAATAAAGTTTTCTCCTAATGATGTAATCATTCGAGAACTACAAAATCCAGACATTGTTGTTGCATCTGGAAAAGTAGATCATAGTTCTCGTCTGTATAAGTTTGCTTCTTTTGAGTCTTCCTTAGGTTCCTCTTTCATTGCACATGCTAATGCTTTGAGTAAGCTTTGGCATGAAAGATTTGGACATCTCAACTACAGATATCTGCATCAGTTAAGTACCCAAAAATTGGTGCTTGGTCTTTCTAAAGTTTCTTGTACTAATGGAGTTTGTCCAAGTTGTGTCCTTGGAAAACAACATCAAGATCCTTTTCCTAAAGGAAAAGCATGGCGTGCTACAACACCTCTTGAGTTGGTACATAGCGATCTCATGCCATTTCCAACTCGCTCATTTTCAGTGGCTAAGTATGCACTCACCTTCATTGATGACTTCTCACGTTGCTCTTGGGTGTACTTTCTTAAGGACAAGAGTGAGGTCCTTGCTACTTTTAAGAACTTCAAGGCTTTTGTTGAGAAGCAGTCATCTCTTTCTATCAAGAAACTACGCACAGATAATGGGGGGGAGTATGTCAATTAGGGATTCATAGATTTTTGTAGAGAACATGGCATTCAACATCAGCTCACTGTTCCCTACAACCCTCAGCAAAATGGTGTTGCTGAAAGAAATAATGGAACACTAAAAGAAATGGAAAACTGTATGATTCAGTCCAAGAACATGGCACCTTCTTTTTGGGCTGAAGCAGTAAACTGTGCAAACTACATTCAAAATAGGATGCCTCATTGGGCAGTACTGCATAAGACTCCAGAGGAAGCTTGGAGCCATGTTAAGCCTGATGTCTCTGCTTTTAGAGTATTTGGCAGTCCAGCATGGGCCTTAATACCAGTTGAAAAACGCAAAGCTATGGAGAAGAAAAGCCAACCATTAATTTTTGTTGGTTATTGTGAGGACATAAAAGCATATAGGTTATTTGAACCTATTACTAAAGAAGTATGTTTTCGACGAGTTGTCCGTTTTGATGAAGGATTCAACCCCACATCAAATCCTTCTCCATCTTTAGATTGTCATGTAGACAATTGTGTTGAATTTGCTTTAGAAAATGATGATGAACCTTTTGAAGTTCAACATCAACCAGAAGAAAATCTACCACCTGTGGCAATGGAGCATGAGCATCATGAACAAATTGATCTTGAACATGAACAAATTGATCAAGAACATGAACAACTTGATCAAGAACTGCATCTCAGGAGGATCCTTCGTGAGAGAAAGAGGCCTGACAGGTATGGCTATGAGCCAACTAATTTCAACTATTCAGCCTCAGCCTCTTCCCCTATTCAATCACAAACAATAGGTGTCTCCTTCTTGAGTCATACTATCTCAAATGATCCACAACAATTTTCTGACGCTGTTGGCATACCTGAGTGGGATGTTGCCATGACAGAGGAGTATTCTTCATTGATGAAGAATCACACATGAGATCTCGTGTCTCTTCCAAAGGGACGAAAGCTAGTTCGCTGTAAATGGATCTATAAAACCAAGTATGCAGCAGATGGCTTTGTTGACAAGCATAAGGCACATCTTGTGGCCAAGGGATTTTCACAAGTTGAAGGGATTGATTACTCTGAGACCTTTTCCCCTGTTGCCAAGATGAATTCTATATGCCTTGTTCTTTCTCTGGTTGCTTCGCAAGGATGGTCAGTCTACCAGATGGATGTAAAGAGCACTTTTCTACATGGTGACTTAGATGAGGAAATCTACATGGAGCAGCCCCCTGGTTTTGTGCAGGATTCTTCTCTTGTTTGTAGGCTCAGACGTTCTCTTTATGGTCTCAAACAAGATCCTCAAGCTTGGTATGAGAAGATGGATAGTTTTCTGATTTCTTCCGAGTTTGATCGCTATCATTCTGATCCTACAGTTTACACTCAGAAGCATGGAACTGATCTCTTGATTTTGGTTCTGTATGTGGATGATTTAATTCTCACTGGGAGTTCTTCATCTATGATTCATAGTATTCAACAAGCATTGATGGGACAATTCGATATGACAGATCTGGGGCTTCTACATTATTTTCTTGGTCTCCAGGTTCTTCAGTCTTCTGAAGGAATCTCCATTTTTCAGCAGAAGTATGCACTTGATTTACTTCAACGCTTTGGCATGGTTGATTGTAAACCTGCTCCTACTCCATTTTAGTCAGGAGTCACACTTTCTGCCAGTTGCTCATCACCACGTATTAATCCTTCATTGTATCAACAATTGATTGGGAGTTTGTTGTATTTGAATCATACACGTCCTGACATATCTTTTGCAGTAGAACTTGTCTCTCGGTTCTCTGAATATCCTCATGAGACTCACTGGAAGGCAGCTAAACACATTCTGAGGTACATTTAGGGTACTACCAATTTTGGTATTCAGTACTCTTCTGGTGCCTCTCAGCTTGTGGGATTCACTGACTCTGATTGGGCTAGTTCGGTTGATGATCGAAAGTCTACATCTGGCTTTGTCTATTGTCTTGGCTCCGCACCTATTAGATGGTCTTGTAAAAAGCAATCAGCAATTGCTTTATCCTCTGCGGAAGTTGAGTATCGTGCTGCAGTTCTTGCAAGTCAGGAGGTTCTTTGGCTTCGACAACTCCTTACAGAGTTTGGCATTCAGCAGGATCGTCCCACCACTCTTTGGTGTGATAATCAGAGTGTCATACACATCTCTCACAACCCAGTGGAACATCAATGGACCAAACACATTGAGATCCACATGCACTTCATTTGCCAACTCATCTAGGATGGTGTTCTCAATCTGGAGTATTTGCCTACTGAAGCGCAAGTTGCTGACATCTTCACTAAACCTTTTGCCTCACCTCGCTTTCTACAGCTACAATTGATGCTTGGGGTCAAAGAAGTTGTCTCTGGGGGGTTACCTTAAGACCTCCTATTTTCTGTTGTTTTCTCTTTTTAGGTGAGGAGTTTTTTTCCTACGGGTTTTCTCCTTTTCTCCACTTATGAGATTTTGTATTGGATACATTAGTAAGCTCGTATCCATGATTCATATATTTTGTTTTTTTACTTCCCTAAGTTGCACTTATGGGGGGGTGTTGATGTATAAATTTATTTAAATAGGTATGTCATGTCATCCTTTTTGGCTGTTTATGGATAATCACCATGTGCTTCTTTGACTTATACCATCCATCTATTTGTCTCATTACTTCATGAGAGAGTTATCCATCTACCTTCATCTACCTTCATCAATGTTGTCTCCTCTCAGCCTATTATAAATAGAGGAGCTCTTCAATGTAATCAACAAGCAGATCAATAAGATCGGTATCTCTTTTTGTAGAAGGTTGTTGGTTTTTGCAGTTGTTTTCTTGTGCCTGTGATATTGTATTTTCTCAATATCTACAAGATTAAACTGCTCTGAATTTTTCCAGTACCTAAGAAAAAAAGAGCTAATGGCATACAAAGAAAGCTGATAGCGTATGCAATTAGTGCAGGTTGAAAGTGGAATATATACTATTTTATATTTTTCTAAATTTATATTGGAATCTATTCATGAAATTGTGGCCGACTTGTCTGCTAAGAGCTATTATTTTTTTTTTCTTATGTTCCCTATTCCTTATGTTATATGCATGTGCTATTTGTTTATAAATGTTTGAACGTGAAGACTGTATGGAAGAAAAAGAAAACCTTTGATTTATTGCCAGCAAATACTGCATTCAAAATTTGACCTAAATAAATTAGGTTGAAGAAAGAGAAGACGTGAACAAATTGTATTCCGAATTATGCTTCCGTTCATTTAATCAAACTCCGTACTTCATGAAATCAGAGTGTGCGTGCACGTGAAATTGAATGGAATTTTATGTTTAGCGATTCCCTAAACGTTCTATTTTTTTTTGGGAGGTTTTTGGTAATTTTTTCAGTTTGTTTTTTTCAAAGTTCAGTGATGAATGGTTGGATTTGTAGATTTGAATAACTAAATTTATTTAATCTTAATGTCCCATATTTTTCATCATACACAGAATCCATTTATACATTCAGAAATGCAATTTAAACATCAAAAAATAATTATTTTATCCAAATTTACATATCCGACCAAAAAAACCTAAAATATAAAACGTTTAACCAATGCCTTATATTTATGTTTGTTTAATCACCTTTACGTACGCAACTAAATGACTGCGTGCACGTTTGAGGATTGAATACAAGATTCAATTGTCTTTTGAATTGAATGGAGCCTCAAAAGAATCCGCCGTCATACCATTTTTTGTGCAGGTGTCTTCCTAAGATTAAATTGCGATGAATTATTTCAGCATATAGGAAGAAAAAGAAAAAGAGATGATGACTTTTGCCATTAGTGCGGCTGAAAATATATTAGTTCATATTTTTGGAATCTAAGGCAGAATGCAATGTTATATATTGCTCACTCGCTTCTCAATCCACCAGCCTGCCAGCCTATGGAAATCAATCTGAGTCTGAATCTGAATGTGGTTTAAATTCGTCCGATAGAGAGCACCATGGACGCAGTTGCAGAGGCGACAATGGACAAGAGTATGTTGGAGTTGATAAGCCACCATTTGCTGGAAGTGGAAGAGGAAATACATATTGTAGATGTAGATCGTGCAGGAGGAAATTACCCATCGTCCTCATCATCTTCAATACCCTTCTTCCCCACAGTCATGGCCAGCGGCAGCGGGGATGATGATTCTTCTTCTTCTCTATGCACAGTTATAAGAAGAGAAGAGGCTTTTAAGGTAAATCCAGAGCCACAGGAGAAAGATAATGGAAAGTCAAAGCAGATCGTTGCCAGGCATTACAGAGGAGTAAGGCAGCGGCCGTGGGGAAAATTCGCAGCGGAAATCAGAGATCCCGGCAAGAAGGGCGCTCGAGTTTGGCTGGGCACTTTCAACACCGCCGAAGAGGCCGCTCTCGCATATGACCGCGCTGCCTACAGAATCCGCGGGGCGAGGGCTATGCTTAACTTCCCCCTCGCCTTCGCTTCCGTTCAGAAAATTGTTCGGCCGGAGGTCATACGCGGCGCAACAGCGAGAAAAGAAGCCGTGAGCAACGAACCAGTTCCAGAATCTGATAAAATAAAAGGAAATAGGGGAGCGGAGTAGAGGGCAATGGATGAATATGGATCAATAAATCTAATAGCCTTTTCATTATTTCCAGGTTCATGCTCTCGCTTTCCATTACTAGTTTTATGGCCCAACATTGTTGTAACAGGAAATCTTCAAACAAATTTATGTACGGTGATCTATTCTTAGTCCCTGCCCTGAGCGAGGGACTATACTACTCAAAACTTTTGATTCAGTGTTCGTTTGGTGGCATATCCATGCTGTTTTGGAGAAATATTTTTGGTGTTATTATCCCTAATCGAATCTTATTTTCTTTTCTGTGTTTTTAAATATTTTACCAATTTTTAATATTTTTATGGTGTGTTTAAAAAGTAATTCATATCAGATTAGTGTAAATTTTTTATTTTTTTTGGAAGTTTTTTTGGTAATTTTTAGTTTGAAATTTGGTGCTGAAGGGTTGGAATTGCAGATTTGAGTGGTTAAGTTCGTATATTCGAAATGCTAATTTTTTATTTTTTGGAAGTTTTTTGGTAATTTTTAGTTTGAAATTTCGTGCTGAAGGGTTGGAATTGCAGATTTGAGTGGTTAAGTTTGTATATTCTAAATGCTCAAGGGGTTTTTCAGCAAAGTGAATCCATTTATGTATTCAAAATTGCAATTTGAATAACATAAAATAGAGATTTACATCACTCCCACAAAAAAACCCAAAAATTAAAAAATTTAGCCAACCCATTAATATCTATGACTATTTTAATTTAAATAAATTTGATAATATTTGTATGACCCTATTAAAAAAATATTAATATTTATAAACATTTTAATTAAAAATAGTAATTTTGATTTATCAAATTAAGCAATTATTTTAATTAATAATTAATTTTATAAATTAATAAATAATTATAATCCACTATTTAATTTTTAAGATCATATAATTTTTTAATTATCAATAGTAAATATATAATCTAAATTTTTTAATTTAAAATTAATATTTTGTTTTTCAATAATTCAACGTTTTCTTTATTCTTTCTCTTGTATTTGGCACATTTTAAATTTATCTAGGAGAGTATTTTGAACCATATTTATTGTTTTATCCTCCTCCACTATTTCTTAAAGGCTTATCGAATTATTAATCCAACATCTTTTGTGTTCATATAGTTCACAATGGATTGGCACGTCTCAACACAGCCTTCCCTCCATGTTTCTTGTGCTTTTATTTGAGCTCCAATCTAACTTTAACATCGTCACATCTTTTGAGTTCATATAGTTCACAATGCCATCACAATGGATTGGCACGTCTCAACAAAGCCTTCCTTCCATGTTTCTTGTACTTTTATTTGAGCTCCAGTCTAACTTGAACATCATCAATTGGATATATATATATATATATATATATATATATATATATATATAT
>CBVK0102153620.1:0-16642 GCA_900067695.1 Picea abies
GGAATTTCGCAAATATACAAACTGGTCGCTAAACTGCCCCATCATGCTCTCTTCCGTTTTACATGTTTTGCAATCAAAAATTTCAAGACATAAAATTTGACCGTCGGACACTCACCTCTTCTGAGTATCCCTCGTAACCCTATTTTGAATCTCATCCGACCACTTTTCATACCTTGCCATTCCTTGCTTGCTCTTCGCCGTCTCCATCACCTTCGCACTTGTCTATAATAGAAAAAATGTTTATATATATATATATATATTGTTTCTAAATATGCAATTAGTGAGCTTTAATTCTAACATCTCATCGTGCAAGAACCATATAGATTGTCATTAATGAGCGAAAGGCTCGAGGAGATATCCTATTAATACGCATTAAACCAAGATTTGCAGAGGGTTATATTATCTCTTTCGAGTGTTGATTTCAAAATCATGGAATGTCGTTCTCACATCGTCGGGTTGGCACGTTCACGAAACCTCCAATCCTTAATTGCTCTTCACCGTACCCGCCACCTTCGCACTTCTAAATATGCAATAAGTAAGCTTTACTGCTAATAACTCATCATGCATCACCCATAGAGATTGTCATTAATGAGCGAAAGGCTCAAGGAGCTTTCCCATTCATAAGCATTGAACCAACATTTGTGGAGGGTTATATTATCGCCTCCAACTGTTCATTTCAACCATCATCTGGAGCAAACGAATGTTCTCATAAACCTATGGCATCAACTCGATAGCAGTTCTGTGGAGATACAGTGAACATCTTCGGGCACGAGGACCAGAACTTCCAGTGGTCCAGGGAATATTCTTATTACTCATCCCCTGTCGCCCATAACAAAGTAATTTGGACCTCTGGGATTGCTCGTGCAGGCTGTGTCTCTGAAGTTTTTAACTGTAAGGAGCTGGTCTCTTGGTGTGCCAATAAATATATTTCAAACCAAATAATTATTCCACTGCGGGACCACTCTTATGTTTCTTTTTCATCTCGGGTCTTCCGCCAGATGTTAATATTGTTGGAGCCAACATTGACGTTCAAAGGAGAAGATTCCAAGCAGTTCCTAAGAAAGCATAATAATGGGTTGGACCTCTTGCCTGAGTTCCTAGAAGACCCGATGGAAGTTCATGAAGATATCACAAGCTTGTAGGTTAGTTCATTTAGAAATCTTTTCCGGGAAATTGCATGGATGTTTACAAGAATAACGGGACAGGAGTCCACAAAAACTATTTCTCGCATGGCTCTTTATATTTTGTATTTCACAGTCAAGGAACAAGCCATTTTTTATTGGGGCAAGTTAATTTCTCATCAAATCTGTTATTAATTGTCAAGCTTCAAAAAGGAGAATAAATTTTATGTCATCCTACCTGGATTTTGCGATAGCACATTGCTGTCAGTTTCCAAAACTATCTCTGTCCAAGAAAGTAAATTGGGAATTCGACCTAGTAAAGTTTTGGTACCAGGCCTTATGGAAGCACAAGGCCTCCCACTGTTTTTATGAGGTTTTTAATGGCTTTGTGTCTTTTTCAAAGTTTCGTTGTTAGGAGAAGATGCTTCCCACATATCTGACCAGGAAACCAGGTTTTTGGACAGGAAGGGAGCACTTGAACATATGGATAATTACACTGTGATAAGGATTTTTGGCTCCAGGGAAAAACCTTCTCTCCCTCCATGTCACATTATGGACAGAATGTTTGTTACAAAAATAGCAAGGTAATACAACTATTGGTTGCATCTATTCTAAGAGAAGAGAAAAAAACAGTTCATTCCTTTGCCTTGGAAATTTAGGGACTTTGTGTTGAGGAACTTCAACAAAATTGATGAATTCACAGCCCATTTCAGCAACTTGAACCTAAGATATGTTGAAATCCTAAGAGGGTTTGACCCTCATAAAAAAAATTTAGAACATTTACAAACACTTGACTTCAGCAATTCTTTTTTCAAAAAACACCTGACCAAAAACAGAGACACTGACAACAACGCTTCTGCTTCTGATGTCGGCGACCTAGACACACTGCAAAACACCACTGAATTGTACAAGCAATAGGGAAAAGGCCCCAGTGAGAAGAGTGTTCAAACGACAAATATCACTCCCAAAAGTATGACATCCCAGAGCATCGCTCTAACGGCCCACCACAGCAACAAAGCAACTTGGAATTCTTCAAACGGAGGAGGAGATAACGACCCTCCTCACCCTAAAATTGATAGTTCTCACAAGCTTCCAGTGGACAAGAAGAGAAAAAAAAATATGGGACAAGCGGAAGAGCCCGAAATTGAGAGTGAGAACATGGAACTTGAGACTGATCTGGATAGCGTATTCTACTACCTTGATTAGCCCTGAGACGCGATCCAACATAGTCGTCCAATGGACATAGCTGATACCAAAAAAATTGACGAAGATGAATCCTTTGTGTTCCAGAGCGTTGTTTTTTACAGCCAATCCAAAAAATTAATTATTGAAAAAAAAAGATGTAAAAAATAAGAAAGGAAAATCTCGTTCAGAGGTTAGCCTTGCGAAAATGTGGTCGTCCCAAATCTGTCGACTTCACATAGTGACCGAGGATGCTCTTGATGATTCCATTGGAGGCATTGAGGCCGAGAATGCCAAAATGAAGGATCAGGTCAAGGAATTGGAAGAAGCTTTGATTCCTATGCCATTGCTTGCCAATCCTTTGGCAATAGCCATGCCTGCCACCCCTGCAGCCAAGTTAAAAGGATCCTCCAACCTCTTCGCATCATGTAGAGGATATGTGGAGAATAATATCAAGAAAAGAATGGACCTTATTGTTGAGTCATGGGAAACATCACAAACCATGGATTCCCTTGGAATGAGGGAAGATAATTTGCTCGAACATTTGCAAGAGGAATTAAAATATGAAGAACGTTTCTAGTTAGACATGGTCCTTCCTTTTGGCACCTTTGTCAACAACATGACAGAAACGAGAAGAAGACAGCAAGATCTCCCATCCAAAAACTGAATCACTCAATTAAATGCATGCTGGAAAGAAAAAGTGAAGAACCTGTATTTCATTGTCTAGTCATGTGAACAAGTCATATCAAAGAAAGAAAAATTATTCACAAAGCTGACCAAAATAGACTTAGCCAGAAGGACCAACGACTTCCAAGACGCCAACTTAATCATCAACTCCTTGCCCTTAACTAAGAAAGCCTTCGATAAATAGGTTGATATTTTTAAGGCATTGTCTTTGGAAAAGTTTTACAACATCCTTGAATATGGTGAAGATGACATCGACAACTGGCTAGTCAACTATTCGATACAGAATGAACAAATTGATCAAGCTCTGCGTAATCTTTCTATCGATCTAAGGAAATTAGAAAAGGAACTTTTCAACATAAAATTCGAAATGAGATCAATGTTGCCCCCTTGAGAAGCTACATTGAAGAATGGCTCGAGAAGGAATTGAAGCAGGTCGCCGACGAAAGGCAACAAGCAGTTGCCACGATTCTAGTAGTCGTCGACGACAATAATCAAAAGGCATCAGCAAGCAAACATCTAAAGGGGTGATATGTACCATCACTGTAAGTCTATACTGATCACATCCTACTTTCTTTATCAATCCAGTTATTCCACTTTTTTAAATAGAAATGTCTAGCCAAAGACTGATACCTTTCAAGATATTATTTTCAGATATTACACTCTACCGTCCCCCACTTCTTCTTTCCACGGTCCTATTTCTTGTACATATTTCTCTTATGGTTCGCGGGAGCCCCAATCCCAGTCTATATGAAAAACACATTTAAATTTCTAGGAATATGTAACAGACAATATTATTTTTTGATATATTTCAAATAAAACTATTTTTTATCTCCTTTTATATATATGTCCTCAGATTTTTTTATCTTCCACTATGTTGAATGTCAAAAAGTTGTGTTTATTTAATTTCAAAACTGTTTTTTATCTCTTTTGATATATATGTCATCATAGATTTTTATCTTCCACTATGTTGAATATCAAGAAATTGTGTTTATTTAATTTTGATATAACTTTTTTTGTGCTCGCACATATAGAGACAAAATAGACAGAAATTTTGAACATAGCAAAATAGATTATATAGTTTCAAAAAATAAATGGGACTCTAGGGGCCACGTGTCATTTATTGCATGGATACCACCTGTGCTTCATGCTGCTTGCCACATCTCCATTGCAGTTTCCATCTGCCTCTGCTAATTTTTCCCCATCCCTGTGCATTTATTTCCAATTCAACTCGGCAGGGACTACACTGCCATGCAACACTTGTTAATTGTAGTTGTAAAATGAATTTTTGAAATAGAATTTGTCAATGGGAATGGACATTAGAAAAGAAAGTGACTCTACAACAAAGTTGAGTTGTGATGGGATAAGGGAAGGGAGTGTAGGGTGGACATAAGTTATGGATGTGACTCGTATCTAGGCTTGAACACCTAGTAGAAGAAGAGTATCGCCACATGGGTTTAACAGAGCAATACAACCATGTATGGGAAAGGGGTGACATGTCATACAAAAGATGGAGCTCTAGAGAAGGGAACAAGTGTATAGGTGGGTCACAATAGCATGGTCGATCATACAACTTGGCATGAAGTATTTAAGAAGGGTATTGCTTAGAGATCGAGGGCACTCAAGGGTTCCTTGGGTGGATGATTTTTATTACAAAAGAAGTCAATATTAAGAGCATTCTCCTCCAAAATTTACTATCCTTGACTGCTTTGATGGTGATAGCTCAATGTGAGCTATTGTCCATTCACTAAATGTTAAATTTATAGGATATGGGGATTGCAGTTTGCATAAGCCAACAAAGGAGTTTCCACCCCTTCCCTCGATGAGCAATGTGGTCACTTTGCAAGAAGAACTTGTGGTAGGTTTGAGCCCGAGCATGGAGCCTATGCCTAGCTCAATGTTATCCATTTAACATTTGCGTATTAACAACATTATTCCCTCTTGTGATGGGTTAAGGCTTGCTTCTCTAGTTAGAGAGTCTACATTGGTGATTGTGGGGGAGGAGTTGGTGATGGGGGGTGGTCCACTTGCTACTCTAGAGAACCTAATACAACCTTCAGTGGAGACTATAACTAAGACGATAAATATTCCCTCATAGCCGTCAATCAATAATGAACCCAAGCCCCCTTCAAACCCCCAAGGCTTGAATTTTTTCCTCACTAATAACAAGGACTATTTTGAGGGATGTATGCATTTAGAGCCTCGAGGGGTTATTTTGTTCTTTCTACATTATATGTTAGATGAGGAGGCCTTTAACTGGTGGTGCTTGTTGAACTGGGAGGCCAAGAGGATCTCCTTGAATTCTTATTGGGGATTGGGGTCAAAGTATGTTTACATATTGTTTAACTCAAATGTTACAACTTGTCATGTGTTATAGTTTGGAACCTTGAATATTGCCAGTTGCCTTGCCTGTGTTTAGTCCTGTGGGACATATTTTAATCCATAGGTGTAGGATTAGGTGGTTATTCTTTAGGTGGTATAGGATTGGGAGCAAGTGGTTCTACTTCTAATGGTTCAAGTGTGGGAGTGGATGACTCTTTAAAGTTGGTGGTTCAAGTGCAATCTCAATGCAAGGTTCTAGTGACCTAGCGCAACATAAGGTTAATAGTTATTCTTTGGTGGTGGACAACCACAAGTGGCTCAAACTGCAAACCTTGTGATCAATGGTGGTTCAGTTTACTTTGGGTCCAACAATATAGAGGTTGAACCTAGATGCCATCTTAAGTCTAACAAGCGAAAGGATGTTTCCTCACCCACTTATGTGGACAAGTCAGTATAAGATTTGAGCCCTAAGCAATGAGTGAAATCTTGTAAGGATGTAAAGGTTCACTCACCCAGTAGCTAAATGCTAGCATTGGAGGGATTTGAGGTGGATAACATGTACAATAGTTTAGGTCTTCATCTTCCTTTTGAATGAAGCTCTCTCTAATGTCTTGGAATGTGTGAGGGATAACAATTCTGAGTTGAAAGGAGATCATCATAGGCGTTTTGCAATGTTTTTTACCGGATGTAGTCTTCTTACACAAGGTCAAGTTGTTTAGATTTGAGCTCTTGAATTAGATGAATTATTATTTGAATTATCCTTTTTGGGATTCAGAGTATTATCGGGGAGCATAGGGGTGGTGGTTTCCCTTTCATCCTATTTATAGAAATTTGTTGTAACTTATGGTTCAGACCTTAAGGATCAGTGTGTCTAGGTCACTCTTTTGATCTAGGATTCTGTGATAGGATTTTGTGTTGTTTATGCTTATAATCTCAATTTTGAGCGTGGTGGACTTAGGATTAGATGGCCTCTTCACTTCTAGTTGTGAAGTGGAATGTTGGACTGGATTTTAACATGGCAAAGTGGAATGCGATTGATGTGAAGGAACATGTTATGTGATTAATGGTTTGGAGAAGAAGGCGTGATGCCATTCTAAGGACTCTTTGCAAATGTTTGACCCTAATTTAAACAAAAGTGGCTTAACCATGGTAGTTCGTTCACCTAGACCAACTATACGTAGGGTGACAAGGTTTAGGCTCAGTTGGATCACTTGTATGGTCCTTGAGAGAATAATCAATTTTCATGTAGACTTCGACTCATGGATGTGCTAATGGATGTGATAATTTTAGATCACCTTTTGATTCAGACTGTGATCTCTCTGGGTACTCAATTAATTCACCTCTTTCTTCTTTGTTCAAGTTGAATGTATCTATTTTAGAGTCGAAGGACTTCCATACCCTAGTCAAATAGTGTGGAACCTCTCCCTTAGTCCAATTGATGTTCAGGGGTAATCCTTAAGTGAGAGGTTGTCCCTTGCAAAGTTTCCAGTGCAGGGTTGTCCCTCGCAAAGTTTCAAGTGCAAGGTTGTCCCTTTAGTGTAGCATTGTCCCTTGCAAAGATTCTAGTGGTGATCGAGACAAGGTGGATAGAGATTTTTCAATAGGGGAGCTTTGTGCTACTTTGACTTCCATGAAAACTGGCAAGTCACTAGGTATGGATGGCTTCTTTGTGAGTTCTACAAGGCCACGTGGGACACCAAAAGTGATTATTTTTGTTGTTTGGCTTATGAAATATTTTCCTTAATTCATCTTTCAGAGTTTATCAATCAAGGTCTAAAGAAACTTAATCCTAAGAATGTGGCCGAAGATTCTAATTAGGGTTGACATCCTATCACTTTGCTCATAATTGCTTATAAAATTGTGGCTAAGGTGTTGGCCTCGAAGATCCATTCAGTTGCTTGGCATGCGATGTGCTCGGAGTAGACTGGTTTTGTCCAAGGGAGATTTATTCTAGACACCGTGATTTCTACATATGAGGATTTGGAGTGGGCTATGGAGATTGGCCAACAATCCCTATTTCTAAACACTGAATTTGATAAAGCTTATGATCGAGTTGATTACTCTTTCATTTCGAAGATGCTAACTTGTTTGGGTGTTGGACCTCACTATGTTGCCATGGTGAACACACTCTTCACCATTGCTTTGGCCTTTGCTTCAAGCAACAATGTCTTGTCCCCATAGATTTTCTTACATTGGTCCATCCATTAAGCACGTCCTTTGGCTCTTTTTTGTATGTATTGACAACAAATACTCTTGGTCATTTCTTAGAGATTGCCCATATTATGGGGGGAGGTTCATGGCATCTTTCTCCCAAATGGCTCATAGATGTTTAACAACCATTTTGCAGATGAGTATCTCCTCTTTGTGATGGAAAACCAAGGTTAAGTTTATGGGGCTCTCGCATGCTTGGATACATTTTTCTCTGCTTTAGGTGTCTTGGTCCATCATCATAAGCCATATTTTTGGCTGGTTGGGTTGGATTGGATTCTCTGCCAAATTAGATTCCTACAACTTGGTCATACATTTGACCCAAGGTCACTGTGAGGTATTTGGGTATTCCTTTTGAGGTTGGTCTTTTGCCAATGTCTATGTAGGATTGGTGTCTCTAGAAGCTTTAGAGAAAACTTCATGTTTAGCATCGTAATGACCTCCCCTTTGCAAGGAAGTTGACTCTTTGTTGTTGTGTTCTTTAGGATTCACATGTTTATTATGTCTCTTGTTGGTTCTCTAGCAAGGCTCATTTTCGGTGGCCTGATCTAATTTTGAGGTTGTACCTATGGTCCAAATCTGGTGGAGAGAGGGGTCTTCCTTTGGTTCCATGGGATGTATGTACTATGCCCAAGGATGAGGGGGGCATTAATTTTGATAGATGTTGGTATCCAAGGTGGTATTCTCGCAACCAAGTGGGTGGTAAGGTGTTTAGAGGGTTTATCCCCTTGGCAAGTCTTGTTTTGACATCGAGTAATTTCTACTCAACATATAGGGAGAGTCTAAGGGGCTTAATAATATATTCTCAGCCCATTTGTTTTAGTTATTGGGCTCATTCATCTTCAAGATAATTTGGTGAGGTTGGAAAGTTGTTGTAGGTCTAGTCAATTGGCACTAAGAGGGTAATGGGGTAGGTTGGGATTTAGCTTGTTGTCCCATTTGGAGTTGGAGGGTTCAAGGCACTTATGTTTTGGATATGCCTCGCTATTGGGCTTGCAAGCTAAGTAGGAAGGGCATTTTCTTATGGGGTGATTTGTTGGATCCTACCACTCATTCTTGGAAGGATTAGTGTTCATTTGCTTAAGAATATGGTTTGATTTCCCTTGACCATCCTTTGCTCGTGGAGTTGAGAGACCTTATTCTAGAGTTCAAGTTATTTAAAATGAGTATTCGAATAATTGGGGTATTTTCGAGGGATTCAAGGTGGAACTATGGTTGACCATTTCTCTAGTATGACTACCAATGGCTATATTTGATGCTTCATTAGATACATCCATTATCCTCGATCCTTAATGTGAGGTGGGTGTCCACTAATCCAAAGGATAGATGAGTGGGTAGAATTTATAGTGTTTAGTCGGTTCAAATTTCTTATAACCTAAGGGTTTTTTCTTGGCTAGTGATTTATCAAGGGACTCCATCCAAGGCTTGGTTTCTCAAGAGTCAACTTTCTAGTGGCCTCTATCTTTTATGTCATTGTTCGGAGAGCATGAAACACATTTTTTGGAACTGTCATTTCGCCAAACACTATTGGAGATATATAAAGGATCAATGTTCAATTCTATTTCAGGCCAAGGTTTAATGGCATTTTGCACTATTTGGAGATTGTTGTTCTCTAGTTCATAGTACCTTCTTTGGGATATAACAATCCTTGCAGATTTTAACATTATTCATTCTATGGAAAATCATGTTTAAATATATTTTTGAACACAAGGATAACTCCTTGTCTGCTTTTTGTTCTATGTGGCAGGATGAGATACAACATCAATTGTTAGCTAAGGGCATTTTGTTTGTTAAAGATGCCCAATATCTAGATCCCATTCCTTGTTTTGATTTTATCTAAGTATTAGTAGCTCCAATGAAGAGGTTATGATGTTCATTGTATATCCCCTTCCACTTTTTGCTCTATTGTTTGTAAATATAAGACATATTTTTCAAACAAAAAAATTTGTAGTTGTAAAATGTAATTTTTTTAAAAATAGTGGTGCTATTGTATCAACATAGTTTCAAAATAGTATAATTTTATTCCTTAAAATGGGGTGATAGTGGTTGAAAAGTTTTTTCAAAATCAATTCAGAGGTTGATTTTAAGGTTTTTAGCAAAACTTAAGAGTTTTGAAGGCCATGGTTTCACGAAAACTATAATTTTAACTTTAAAAAATGAGGGATATTAGGAGCAACATTTTTCTTTTTAGGGGTTGATTTTAAGGTTATTTCATCAAATTAAGTATTTTTAAGTCTAGATTTCTTGTTTTGAGGTAATAGTTATCATCAAGTAGGCAATTGGGTTTATATATTTAAAAAAAAATTGAAAAGTATTTCTAGTTTTAAAAATATTATGTTAAATAAATATCTATGAGTGGTCAAATTCCACTAGCACGATTGGATTTCAAGGGTTTCGTTCTGTAAGGCAGCCAAGATACGAAACTCGCAATAGTCGGGAGGAGACACCCAAAAAAATCCAACCATGTTAAGGGTTGGTGTGCCTAGGCCGAGTGCAATCCTCAGGTGATTTGGATAACTTAGATGCACTTGGGTCGTAGTTTCTTAGATCACAAGCTAGTCTCATAGGTAATAATTTAGCCAAAACATTTTGACTTTTGAATGAAAAGTATACTTCATGCTTGGGCATTGACTAATAAGGATAAAAAGGCTTTATGGAAAATTTATAAAATTTGTTATAAAAAAATTTCAAAAACTTATGTTTTTGATGATTTGAGGATTCTGTATAGAGAAATATCAATTCAAAATTAGGAAGATGATTTAAAATAAATCACGAGAAAAAAACCATCCATTTGTTTATTTTAAAAGAGAGTCTAAAATCGAAACTTTGTAAACATGCGGCTATAATTGCACATATTTTGATGATATTAAAAGCACTATTTCATTGAAATCCCGAGGCAAAAATTACACTTGTTTTATACAATCTTTCAACACAAAAACAATATGTGCACAAAGAAACATAAAAAATCACAAATATGATGCATGCATGGTCAACCATAGAAACAATGAGCGTGTAGGAGAAATATGATGATGACAAATTTGGATGTAACAAATAACATGTTTGTAACTAGTTTTCTCTCTCTCTCTCTATGGAGAAATAGGTTGATGACAAATTTGGACGTAACAGATAACATGTTTGCAACTAGTTTTCTCTCTATATAATGTTTGCAACTAGTTTTCTCTCTATATAATGTTTGCAACTAGTTTTCTCTCTTTATAATGTTTGCAACTAGTTTTCTCTCTCTATAGAGAGATAAATCTAGTTGCAAACATGTTATTTGTTCCGTCCAAATTTGTCATCAACATATTTCTCCTACACACTCATTGTTAGCAAGTCCTATGGTTTAGCTAAAGTGTTTTTACTTACACATGTTGAAGCCATATTGGCTAAGGAGGTCACGAGGTTCAATCCACATGGGTCTCTCAAGGTTAGGCATATGTGCATTGTGTTGTATACCGACAACATTTACCT
The DNA here is from genome assembly GCA_900067695.1 of Picea abies. Lineage (NCBI taxonomy): Eukaryota > Viridiplantae > Streptophyta > Pinopsida > Pinales > Pinaceae > Picea > Picea abies. The sequence goes on from CBVK0102153620.1 coordinate 10,989, forward strand.
TGAACATCATTCATAGAATGTGAGGAAGTTCCTAGAGGGTTTCCCCAAGGAAGCTTTCCATGAAAATAAAGAAAGGTTAGCAACTTTTTCAAGGCGATGAGGTACACATTTTAAACAATGTTATTGGTTTAATCAAAGACTTATTTTTGATATAGGTCTTTAACCAAAACGTTATACTTGGGTGTTTGATAATATACTCATTTCATTGTGGAATTTCAACCTATGGAGTTGTGTGTGGAGTTGACTTTAGGACAAGCACCACGAGGAGATTGAACTGTTACTAAACACTAGATTAAGCACCTCGTATTGCATCGTGATCATCCTTGTTGGCTAATCGTGGGCATGATAATGCTCTCATGCATTGTGGATAATGGATCTCATAGAATCCAATGGTTATTGACCTCTAATTGAGTTGAACCAACCACCAATGTTAATGTCTCCATACATAATGATGACCCTTAATTTCATGTTAATCCAATGATCCTTAAGATTTTTATGGAAACCTTACGAGATTTGGGGTTAATTTGAAGGTGGAAAGGAATGTTATAACCTCCTCTATGACATCCTCCCACCATGAGTCTATTGATGATTAGCACACTGAAAGCTCATTTTGATTAACACTAGACATGAGACAACTAGAATATAAGAATGAATAAGAAACATACAGACCTTGTTGAACATATCCTCTATTACTTATAAATAGAACATCTAAAAAAATTATCCCCTTATTTATGGTCGTAGTCTATACATTCTACGTTTTGGCCCTTTTCCGGGGATATTTGCCCAAACTCTAGCCATAAATTCTTGTATCTATAGATTTGAGTGGTTAATCGTGTGTAATCCAACTGCCCTATGAGTTTTTCAATACGTTGAATCCATTTCTGCATTTAGAAATGCAATTTCAAAAAAACAAAAAAACAAAATATGATTTTGTACAAATTTATGTCGTCGGATTCCTACAAAAAGAAAAAAAATATAGAACAATTAAACAACATCTTATTTATGTGCAATGTTTCTACCCCAAATTTTATTTATTCTCTTTAATGTTACTTTTTTCCTACTTTAAAGATATACTAATTTATTTAATAAAATTTATTTTCATTAAAAAAACAAAAACAGAAAACAAATCAAGTTTACATCATATTTTTATATAAACCTTTATGCTTCCATTCAAATTAAATAATGAAAATTCAAAGTATTTCATATGGGTGAACTATGCTCTTTTAAAGGTAAACATTTTGACTTGAACATGGCCGATGTGTCATAATGCTTTTCTCTTAGTGGAACCCATGTTACGATGAACTAAATGTCCTAATAGTTTTGACAATCCAATTTACATTTAAGGTAAATTTTTACAATTTGTGATAATTTTGTAACATTTTTTAATTCAAAATTGACAAATTTTGTGCAAGTTTTGAATTCAAAACTTTATTGGGTTTACAAATATTTTAAGTTAACATGGGATTTAAATAAAATATAAAAAAAATTATTATTAAAAAATCAATAAATAAATAAAATAAAATAAATTATTTAAATTTAAATTGGATAAAAAATAAAAATATATAATCATAAATATTAAATAAATTAAATATAATAAAAAATCAAAAAATGATTTAATGATAAAATAATAATAGAGTATTGGGTGATAGGTCTCCTCTTCTAGAAACTTGGGTAAAAACATAGTGGCTGCTCATCCATAGCATGCATGACATTATAGTGGAAGGTATGAAGGATCCGACAACCAACCTGTTCCTTAAGTGGAAACCTAACATTTTGCTTTGGATATTTTGGCTATATTATATGGTTTATGGTTTAATTCTGCAATAATATTTTTTTTGTTGGTATGTTTTCACTAATAAGTAAAAAACAAATGTATGGTTTTTTTTTTTATATAAATATCTTTTGGGTAGTTTATAAAATAATAATAATATATTATTAAAATATCAATAATATAGTGATGATGATTAACATGGAGTGATATTATCGGTATAAAGAAGAAGATTGATAATTATATCAATGAGAATCATGACTAGTCATGATTATTAAATCCAATAAGATTACTAGTCCTCATGACTAGTTCAATAAGATACGACTAGTCCTCATGATTGTTAATATTGATAAGACTAAGCTCATGATTATTAAATCCAATAAGATCACTTATGATACCTCCGTATATGACAACAACAACTTGGAGGAAGTGACTTCATACAAATATCCTGGAATTGATATTCACCACAAGCTCAACTAGAATTATAACATTGAGAAAAGGATTATCGGGGGATGGAAAGTTTATTATGGGCTTGAAAACAATTATAAATCAGTGGATATTTGGAGTTGGGTTAAGAAGAAACTCCTCTTTGAAACTCTTGTTACACCTGTTATTCTTTATGTATGTGAAGTCTGAGGTTGTAGTATCTCTCGTGAATCCTAGATAAAGATAGAGCAAATACAAAAGAATTTTATAACCTATAATCTCAAAATTAAAGGAAATACACCCTATCCCATCCTCCTCTTAGAAACAAGCATCTCCCCCATTGAGAGCATGGCTATGACGAGATACCTAATGTATAAGAACAAGTTAAACAATATGGAAGACAAGAGGATTCCTAAAATTGCTTCAAAATCGAGTCGTAACCACCATCGACTCAAAGAGGATGGCATAAAGATATACGTTCTTGGCTAAACTATTGGTGAATCATGGAAGACACCATTTTGCATAATAACAATACTATTAAAAAAATCGTCAAATCAAAATTTAAGGAGAAAATGTGGTGTGATAAAGAGTTAGAGGAAAAGAGAAAATTAAGGTATTATAAGGATGGAATCAACCTTAATCTAGAAGATCAAAACTATCTATCTGTTTTGCCAAGTGTAAAGAAAAAAAATAAACATTGCTAAGATAAGAACAAATTTTCACGAGCTCCATAGTGAAATTGGGTGTTGGTCAATTCCTAAAACGCCATGGGATGAAAGAGTGTGTCACCTTTGTGACACTGAGAAGGTTGAAGATGAAAAACACTTTCTCTTAAATTGTCCAACCTATACCCATATTAAATCTCATTTTCAAAATATTTGTCACACTACCAACCTTCCTAACCTCTTAACTCAACAAAACTATGGTGATCTTGGAAAGCTTCTCTTAATGCTTTTCGAGCACAGAAACAAAATTCTAACGAATCACAAGTAATCACTTACCCTCTTAAGGTTTGATAGACCAATTCAGTCTTAGGGGACGTTAATCATCATCATCAATACTCATCCTCTCAACCACCCAAACTAAACTCAAATGACATAATATTAATCTGCTAAAATTAAATTAAAAAAGAAAAAAATTAATACAATAATAATAATAATTCACGAAACAATATAAAAAGTTGAAATTGGAAAGTCACTTGGATTGAGTGTTAATGGATGGTGCAAAGACCACCCTAGCGTGTCACGATGCCACCATCGCGCCATGCTATGCAGACACAAGATATAATCATGAAGTTTTTCCTTCAGTTTCCATTTGAGAGGAGGAGCGAGGACTTGGGAGGAAGTATGAGACTTCTCCCACCAGTTGTTAACATTATGTTTATGGGTGGTGAATTCAAGGGGATGTATACTAAGAGGACCTCCTAGTACGTGAAATGGATATGCACCTAGTTATGGGGAGACATTCGGAGTAGCCGGGGTTATCGTACTTTGAAGAGACGAGGAAGGAAGTCGCTTGGGATCATGAATATGTCGACAAAGAGGAGGGTTCTTTTATATGAGGACCAACGCACATTTTCAACTAGCTTGTGTTCCCTAGTGAATGATGCTCAACATAGCAAAGGAGTAAGGCTCCTAATAGCTCCAGGGCACACTTAGTTTCTAGGTATCCTTGCCTGTTACTTTTGGGAGTTGTTTTTGGTGCTCTGGTTTATACTTCTAGATTAGTGGGGGGTTATTTGTTTGATTATTTATCTCAGTAAAAAGGGTAGTCAATTGGTATGTTTTGCTTTGAATGCTTTACTAGTATTTTCTACAAGAAATATAGAAATCCTACGTGCATTGTTCATTTAGCCTCTCATCCTCTATTTCAGTTTAGTTGACTTAGCTATGATGTCAAAGTGGGTCTCGAGCCATGTTTGGAGTTCTTTCTTTGTTGTTAGGATGGTTGGCAGATAGGGGAGAGGGTGTAAGAGAAACCCTAATGTTGGTTCCGACAAGGCTTTGGCCTCAAAGAAACCAAAACATACCTCTAGGGAAGAAAATGATGCATGGCAGGCAAAGCAAGAGTATCAAGAAAAATTCTTTGAGGCTGCCAAGATAGAGGTAGATGAGATTAAGCAAATAGTTAGGAGCAAAAGAAAATATCTATCTAATTCTTAGGTCTGGAGGGAAGTTGAGAGATGGGTGCGAAGGACACAATGTACTCTAGAACTTGGGAAACATTTTTTCTTAGGATTGTAGAAACTTACTAGATAATCAAAACCTTGATAACACGGGCCTTAAAAAAAAACAACATGAACAACGATATATCCTTCGTACCATTAGCATCTTGTAGATAAATTTGAGGTTGTGTGCAACACTGTATTTGGGATTGAGATATCAGTCTCATTGGTTGCAGAGGAAACGACAGGTAGGAAGAACGATGAATGCTCTAGTGGATCAGTAGGCACCCAGGCCAACCCTATTGAGAATAAAGATGATCCTTAGCCCTCAGGTACTACACAGAAGGAGATCAGGGAGGAAGATGTGGTAGTAGAGGAGAGTCCTCAATCTTCCATTACTCGATGTTGTGACTATTTTGTAGTTCTATTATTACAATGAATAGTCATAGGTTGCTAACATGTTATTTTTTTCTTTATGTAAATCACTGGTTAAATGAAAAACTCCGAACAATTTGGACCAGTATGGAAATCCTCAGATAATGGAGGACTTAGTTTCCTTTAAGGTGGACCTCTACCATAAACAACTATAAAAAAAAATTGTATATAATTTGGAGAGTTAACCTAAATTAAAAAAAGAAGATGAAATTAGAAAGAAAGATAAATAAACATGCATTGATAATGAGCATCTCAACCATTGAATAACAATGTTTTGGTAATTGCCACTAGACCATAAACTCCCAATTTTTTCACAATCAGTTGGTATTATGTTATTAATTATCAAAGCCCTTTCTAGTTGTCTATTTATATACCAATTATGTAATCTATAGATCAGGTTTGTACATGGAAAGAGATATGAGCAGAATTTTGGTCTTAGAAATTGAAATTAGAATAAGCGATTTACAATAATTAATTAATCTTAAAATATATATTGAATCATTTATCTCAAATAACCATTTTTTTTTTGGGTGATTTAACATATCCATACTCCAAAATAAACTATGAATCTGTAACAAGTATTGAATCTCACATTATCACATTAGTATTGTTGATAAAAAAAAATGTAAGGGGTTTTAATTTTTAGATTTTTTAAGTTGGGTTTCTAAATATTAATATTAATAATTTAGAAAGAAAAAAGAGAAAAATAATGATGAAAATCCTTCATTACAAAAAATATTGAATTAATGATAAACCAACATAAATCCATCTTAACTTTGAATCTATTAAGCATCAAAAGAGATAAAAAAAAAAAAGTGTGCTCTCTCTTTCTCTATATGTGTATGCTTACGTGTGTGTGGG
>CBVK0102153623.1:0-12776 GCA_900067695.1 Picea abies
ATCTGCTCCTGCATCACAGAGGGAGAGAGAGAGGGGGGGGGGGAGAGAGAGAGAGGGGAATAGAGAAATATTTCATGTTAATAGGAACTTCATGTTTTTGAAATAAAATTGAAATAAAAATAACATGCGCTTTCTTGAGGAATGCAAGCCCTCATTCTTAAACCATGTGCATGTTATTTTTACTTCATTTTTTTTAAAAGAACATGCACATTTTCTTGTACACATGTTTTTTAGGAACACACACACATTCTTGAGAATGCGCATGTATTTTTGGGAACCTGCCTATGTGGCTTGCCTAAAAACACACACACATTGCTGCGAGTGAACGTTCCTACTCACCCCATTGTCACTTTATCATCCACCAACTTCGTGCACTCCTGCATTTCAGAAGTGTGCACGTTATTTTTATTTCAATTTTTTTTAAAGAACATGCTCATGTTTTTGTACATGTGTTTTTTAGGAATGCACACATGTTCTTGAGAATGTTCATGCATTTTTAGGAACATGCCTATGTGGCTTCCCAAAAAACATGCACGTGTTGCTGCTAGTGCACGTTCCTGCTCTCCCCATTGCCACTTTATCATCCACCAAATTTGTGCACTCACCCATGAGCTTTATTGTGTGATAAACTTACATAAATTAAATTCATAGGAAATCTCTACCTAAAGAAACTAAATTTTGGAAAAACAAGTAAAAACATTTAGCATAAGCTTATTCATAACAAGAAGTCAAGAGCATGTTGTAAACCTATTAAAGGGCACAACATGTGAATATGAAGATATCAACCTAGGTATAGAGAGTAACAATCATTCCTCCCAACCACCCAAACTACATCCAATAGACAAATCACCTAATATATATTATATAAGAGGACTAAAATCTTTTTGTAACAGTAATTCTATCTTCGAGTGTAAAGAATATAATAGTTCTCAAAAGACAACATGTCTCATTACTATGGGTCCATCTCAGTTTTAGAGATTCCCTAATAGGACAAGGCCATAAAATAACTTTTATTAATTGGTTATCCATTTAATTGCAGATTTCATGGAATCAATTGTTCGATCATTTAACTTCTTTTAAATTTTATTCTTAAAAACTTTCTAGATTACAACAAATTTAATCTTATTAAATTTGCAAATGGTAAATTTATCATTTTAGAATATCAATTTGTTTTATATATCCAAAGAAAAGATTCCCAGTAAATTATTTTATACGGGGGTCTATTTGTTTTATATATCCAAAGAAAAGATTCCCACTAAATTATTTTATATGGGGGCCTAGATAATTAAGATTGTGCTGAAAGACTAATGAATAAGTTAATCTACGTTTATTTTTTTTTAAGTCTCAGCAATTAGTAATGATGAATATCCCTCCAAATCACTAAATCCATAGAAAAATAGGAAAGGAGATGTTAAATCTGAAACTGACCAGTAGAATATCCTTCATTTTAGATAATGGAATTTGCAATATTTTATAAGCCACCCTAGTTATTTAAGATTTCAAATTTCCAATATCTATTTTGGCGAGATGTTAACAGTGAAATTTGAAATTACCCACTGTTAACTCAACACTAACAGGAATGAATACTAGATACGAATTGAGTGATTAATCTCAGGTATCTGTTCCAACAGAAATGCAAAGAAGAATTTAATTCAATATTCCAGTAGTGGTGTTTGAACCAGTGAGATTCCATGTCATTTTAGTCGGAGGTGTTTCTTCCCTAAAAGACATCATTGCATTCATTGAATGCATCCCTTGTAAACACTTAGATAACGAAGTATTTGGGGTGAACGCAGAAATAGGATTTTAGAATCTACATGACGAACAGGAAGGTTTAATGATGAAAATAAAGACACGACAAAACTAAAAGGAATTAGATTGGATAATAAAAATGGAGTAAGCTAACTCGGGAGAAATTTTCTCTCTGAGTTATGTTTTTCAGGTTAAAAAATGGGCTTGAACCGGCCAAATTTTCATGGATAATCTGAGTTTTGTATGGATCAATGTTTTATGCATTTCAGAACCTTACATCAAGAGTTATGTCCCATTTTAAACCAACCTAGATGCTCAAAAAAGATTGCTCCCAAGTTAACCCACTCCAAGAAAAAAATGTTTCCATTATATGTTTAATTAGCTATCATTGTATGTTTGATTAGCTATCATAGCTTTTCACCAAATCACTAGCAAACACATGAAGTTGACAAGTTCTGTGTAACACATCCTTAAAAGGCTACTTGCTTAATGTGAACTAAACTTACGTTGAGTTTAGTTGGGTGATAAAATTAAATTTACTGAATTAGTTGAGAATCAGATTGTTGTACGTTTTATTCTCATTATCTGTTTTCACTAAATATTTTGGTTTTATGTAAGGAATTACTAGCAAACGCATCAAGTTGACTAGTGTGTAATACATGTGTAGTTGCTTAATATTGTTGGGATTTGGTAATAAGGAATTCCTCTAAAGAATGGATCTGGATCTTATTATTCTGTGTTAGTTACAATCAAATAGACCAAGTTAGAATATGAATAGGGATTACATTTAATAATCAATTTCTCATGTGAATGTATAAATTCATGTAAGCTTGTAGAGGCAAAACAAGACTGAGCGTGAGAGTGAGCGTGAGAGACAGAGTGCGAACTTTCCAATCTGATGTAATCTCCATGATCTGAATAATAAGACAATTGATGCCTATGCTTGGTGGACGTAGCCCAACTTATATGTGACTTGTGTTTTTCACATTTAAAATTCTAACAAATATGAACTAAACTTGTGATGATCTTTATTGTTTGATAAATATACATAAATTAAATTCATGGAATTTTTCAAACTAAAGAAACAAGGAAATTGTATTTCCTTACGTAGTTGGAAAATATACAATGAATAATAAAACTTAATATAATTAAATGCACAGGTAACAAATGGTGTTTGTCAAAAGATAATTCATATGATAAAGAAGAATAACATTATTGTTTATGAGTAGAACCATAAGAATTTTGAGACTAGGGATAGAACAACTAAAACTACTAAGTATGGGATATGAAGATGAACCAAAATGACTAGATATAGACATTTAGCATAAAATTTTGGAAAAACAAGTAAAACATTTAGCATAAAATCCAATAAAATCAAACAAACAAAAAAGTATGTATTCAATGTGGAGTAAAACTTTGTAAAAATATAATAAAAGATGGAGAAATGAATTGTGAGAACATATGGTTGTGCCTAACAACTTAAGATTTGGGCAGTGTAAAGTGTGTGGCCTTTAAGATGTGCAAGAAGCAAAAAGGGTAGAGTTCTTAGCACAAGAGACTTGTGATGATCTTTCGGCACAACCTTGAAAATGACTAAGTATATAATTTTATCTATCTCAATGTTGCTCAAGTTTATCTATGACTAAGTATAAAATTTGAAACCATGTTACATATATCTTTTACTAAGTTAAAATTTGTTTTAAATTTGCAAGTTATGAAATTTATTCTAGAACATATATATTTGTATATAAATAAAAATATTTAACTTTATAATTAAACTATTTATATTTTTAGTTGTAAATGGTGTAAAATTTTATGCCCCCTCTCATGATCTATGATTGAGTTGATACTTTGTGTTAGTACTTGTGTTATTAGTCGATTTCTATTTGACAAGGTGGTTAACTATGCATTTTAAAACATAATATTAAGATCATAGCATCTTCATTGAAATATGAAAAAGCACTAGGAGGGGAATAAAAGTTTGGAAAATAATGATAAAATCACTAAATGTTTGGATCAAATCTTTGCATTGTACATAAGTCAATGTGTGCCAAAAAATTGGACAATGACGAAGTGGTGGAAGGTTCACACATAAAACTCAATAAAAAGAAATAAAATAAGTAAAATAAGCTATATAAGTAAAATAAGCTAAGAGTCAAATGTAGAGTAAAGGCTTGGTACAAGAAGTTGGGACTCGAACAGTCAAACCTTTGTAATATCAGTTGCACCGATCCTGACAACAACCCATGGGGGACAAAAATAAAGATGATGGAGTAAGAGATCCTTTTAGAATGTTGCTCGAGGAAACCCTTGTGCAACAAAGGAACAAAATGATGGAAAAATTTTCAAAGATATTTCAACGACTACCCATAGGAGACACATATTCATTAAGCGGCCATGCAACCCCCTTCAAGGTACAATTTTTTTTTGATATTCCATTATTTGAAGAAATGATAGATGTAGATGTTGTAGATAAATGGTTGAATCTGCTGGAAGGGTATTTTTTGGTCCAAATTTTTTTCGACAAGGAAAGGATTACTTTTGGACTCCTCAAGGTCATCCCCCATGTTAAGGATTGGTGGGATACTTACTCTGAGTAAAGGGTCATAGAGGAATCTACAATATTTGTGGTCACCCCCACATGGGAGTCCTTTAGGGATTCTATTAAAAAACAATACTACCCTATTGGAATCTATGAGGACTAGTACAAAAGATGGACCATGCTGCATCAAGAAAGGCTCCAGGTAGTACCAGATTTCACCAATATTTTCCATACCCAAAGCACCAAATTTAGTATCAAAGACTCTGAATGACATCAGGTTCTCAAATACCGTGGCTAGCTGCATAGATACATTCAAATAGAAATGGATTTTTTGGACATTGCATCATTAGGTGAAACTTATAGATATGTTGTCAAACTCTTCAGAGCCAAAGCAGGGAAAAGGCAGCCACAACCCACAAAACAAGGGACAACGAAAGTATGGACAACCAGTCAAAGCCACAACATAAGAAGGGTATTGAGAATTCAAAGATGGACATGTGAAAGTGTTGTGAATACCATAAAATCCCTTGGAAAAACACCAAAGAATTCTGCTCCAAGAAAAGTTATTGGTAGCTGAGCTGAAAGATTCTGAGTCAAAGGAATATTCTGACTCTGAATCAAATCGAGAAGGAGGGAAGTGAATTATCAATGTCGAACCCATGCCACTATTTCTACCACCAAATTTTAGCCAAGTGAACCAGAAGAGCTAGAGGAATGGAAACTCTTCTTTCACTCACAAATGTGTGTAAAGGGGGCTCTGCCTCATTTCATTGTCGATAGCGGAAGTCAGAAGAACTTGATCTCAGCAGAGGTCGTCAAGCGGCTGGACCTTCCAATGACACCGCACCCGCAACCCTAAACCATTAGCTGGCTTCACCAAGGAATATATCTTTGTGTTAGCTTAGAGTGTCATCTACCCTATGACATGAAGTTCTTCAAAGATGAGGTATTGTGCAGTATTTCTCCCCTTGAAATTTTTGATGTTATTTTAGGAAAGCCATATTTGTGGAAGCAACATGATGTGTATAAGTCTAGACCCCATAGTGTTATTATTACTTTGGGTAGACAATTTTACAATATAGCAAAGGTAGTGTCACTTACTGCTATTTATTTAATCTCTACTAAGTGATGCAGTAAAGTAATTTCATAGACCGAAAATTTCATCTTCTTTGTGATCCATGCTCACAGTAAGAATAAAGTTGTTGCCACATCCGTTGCCCCTACACAAAGCCTCTCTTTTCAGTAGAATAAAGTGGATGGGATCATGGAAGAGTATAGATACATCTTCTTCTCATCCACCAGGGTAACGACACACTGCTAAGTCAAGCATCCAATTGATCTAAACCCAAGTGCACTTCTGTCGAATATACCATTCTATCATCGCTCACTGATGGAAAATGACAAAATTAAGCATCATATCCAAGAGTTGCTTCAAAAGGAGCACATCAGACCCATATCCTCCGCTTGCGAAATCCCAACTGTATTGTTGTAGAAGAAAGACGGGACCTGGTGGCTCTACATTGATTACAAATCATTAAACAAAATCATAGTGAGGAATTGGCACCCAATTCCCAAAATTGATGACCTTCTTGACCAACTAAAGAGGGAAAATTTCTTCAGCAAGATTGACATAAAGTCTGGATACCACTAGGTTCCCATCGAACTGAATGATGTATGCAAGACAAGTTTCAAATCTAAAGAAGGTCACTTCGAATGGTTGGCCATGCCCTTTGTCTTAAAAAATGCACCAATCACTTTCATGAGGTTGATGGATGATGTATTCAGACCCTTCACCAACTCTCTCTTGGTGGTATATCTCAATGACATCCTCATCTTCAACAGAAACTTAGAGGATCACATGTAGCATATTCAATAGGTTTTGAGCACTCTGCGGTAGCACAAGCTATATGCCAACATGGAAAAATGATCCTTTTGTAATGACCCTCCCGATCGTCACGACATCAACCTCTCGAAACAAGTGCAATATTTTTTTTTTGTGTGTGTGTGTGCATGTGTACGAGGGTAACAACTACATTATACTCTACGTAGCAACGCGACGAAGAACATGTCGCATGAAATGGTGACAACAACATAACGATTCAAGACACACATCAAGCATCAGGAAGAAGCAATGAGCGATAATCAACCGATGAAAAAATAAAAAGACTAACTACCCACCCATCCTTCCCTACAATGGTTAGGGCCTCCAAGACACATAAGCAACACTCAAGCCTAGGTTCCCATCGATTTTTACCATTTAAGGTCTTAGGGCTGGTGTCTGTTCTGAGGAACATGGAGGTGTCTAAATCCTGCCCTACACAAGCAAACCAAGCCTACTAAGCTAAGGACAATAACATACCCATCAAGATTGCAAACAAGAAGTTATCTATTTAAGGAAAAATGTGGTAGTGAAACATTATTAACTCTTTAAAGTACTCGCTATTATTATAGAATTGCATGGGAAGTGTACTTTAAATCAAAATACAAGACAATGGCAATTAAAACAACAAGTAAGGTGATTACCACCGCTTGATCCAACCTCCATTACAAGCCATGCAATGCATGTCTAAGGTGCATAAGGACATCAAGGTAAAATATAAATTTAGTCTTAAGGCCAGCCCACTTGCGTAAATTTAATCTATGAAAGGTCATCAAGATACTATTTAATTCATCATAAAAAGGATGCTAATAAGCCATTGAACTTTGACTTCGGCTAAAAATTCAAGGACATAAATAATCATTCATTTAATATCACTAGCTCACATGGATTATAATTTAGCCATGCTTTATTATCAAGACATCATACACCCCCATTTAGCAAGGTTAAAAGTATGCCTTCATATCCTCACCCATCATTCAATTTAAGTCATTACATCCACCTGTAGGGCCACTTTTGTTTTAATCCTATCTCCCTCTAAATAGTCATAATTTTGATACAAAGGGCAACAATCTAATACTAAATGCTATCATTGAAAAAAAGGGGTAAAACGATCAATGCATTAACATAGAGCAAGGTGACGTATTTAATTCAAGAACCTAGGTAACAAATGACCTAGCATTTATCAAGCGCGAATAACCGGGCCTTAATATTTTAGCAAAAGGGGGCATTTAAGACCATTTGCTGGCGGTTAAGGGTAATGTCTCAGGCATTATTACCGAATCGTTTTACGCAAAAATACAATGCTGTCGGGAGTGAGTAGGGAAAATTGTTGCACACACGTTGAGGAAATTTATGCCAAATTAACAGTCATAGAAATGTAATGAGGCTAGAGGTGGTACATCACACCTATGAAAGGCATGACAACCAAGGGTAGGGAAGTCAACAATCAGGCTAGTAGTGAATCAAAGGGCATAGAGGAAGATTCTATCCAAGAGAAGGCGCGCAAGGGTACAACTGTCTAGAAGTGAAGGTTCTACAAAAACAATCACTACCAAATTTTAATATCTTGCAAAATGAAACAGTCACTGAGGGTTCTACCCAACGACTATCAACCCCCCCTTTTAATTAGTGACTTCTAAACCCCACGACCACTTCAACTTCTTTCAGAAGAATTAGGGAGATAGGGTACCACAATTTGTTGGAGAAAAATAAGGGGGGGTTCTAAATCTGTCACACCAACTTTCCCCAAATTTGAGCCAGGTAAGTCGACCTTGGTAAGAGGAATTCCTAAACCAATAATCTGGCGTACCCACTCATTCTCCAGGATATGATTACAATAACTCTAAAATTATTCAAGTGGAGATAGGAGCGTACACCTGATGGAAATCAGTATGCCAAGAAGATGGATTGATCCAATCCGTGGTCAATATTACGATTCCATCGTTGTCGATGGCTCAGACCAATAGTCTTACTAATTAGTGACTAAACCAAAGAAATGGCATAAAACTTATCCAGAATCAGACTTCTTCAACAAAGGGCATGATTGGTAAAGGTTGGAAATAACAATGACAAATAGACCACGTTCACCTCCAGTTTTAGTAGCAATAACACCTCCAGTGCATGATCACATCTAGAGGTCAAGGTAAGGAGAATCCATCTAAGATACACCACAGTTGTCGTTAAACACTGCAAGCTATCGCTAGACATCACTGTATCGACTGCTATCAATAGCTAAAATTTGTCGAGTTTTTAAGGTGCCAGCGCGGTCCGGTTTAAAAGTATAGTCAATTTACATAAATCCAGTGTTCTCCATTAAACATATAAATTCCATTAAACATAAAGTCACAACCAGTATAAATATCTAAATCTCAGTCCAATTAAAATTCAATAGCTATCAATTAAAACTCAATCATTGACCATTAAAATCAAATCGCTGCATAAAACTCATTGTTTTAATAAATACATGAAAGGCTGAGTTAATTTGAAATGCAAAGTAAGTATATGAAATGTAGGGTAAATATAAGAAACACAAAGTCAATATCAGAAACACAGAGTTAAATGGTAAAGAACACGCAGTTAATGAAACATTGTCTTATTAAAGGTACGATTCGCTATGGTAAGTAACCTTCTATACAATTCAAATCAGATTTAAATGTTATTCCATATAAATTGATCAAGCTAGTCAAATGAAATCAATCGCAAGAATAAGTATAATTTGCAGAGAAGACATGTGTAAATTTGGTGACACAATCCAGTAATGTGTAGGTTAATAAATCCAGCGTTGTCTAGTTAACGAGGTAAGAAAATTAAATATAAAGATAGTTTAGTTTATTTTTAAAGGAAACAACTAAAGCAGAGCCATTGTTCATCAATGAATGCTAAAGTTTAATTTCTAAAAGAGAAAACGATTAATGCCAGGACAGTTAATCGTTGGCCAATAGTATTACAAGCGCAAGCCAAAATCCATCAACATAACATGCAGAGATAGATGCATCCATCAATGCTCACTGACACAGAGTTTAGGTTGTTCATCTAGGCATAGGCGCAGAGTAAATTTATCCAAGCATGCATAAAAACCTAGTCAATGATGTGAAAACGTAGGAATGTCCAGGGAGATAAAGATGAAGTACATCGAGATAACAATGGATATAAACATGTCGAGCTCATGAAAAACCTCACCAACGATACAATTCATTGGGTTAATAAAACATATCAAAGCGTGAGATAATCATTTAGCTAAGCTATAAAAATTTGGTCATTAAACTAATCAATCAGCTTACCTACTTAGAAAACATGCAGATCTAAAACCCTCATCTACAACATTCTATCATTCAATCGAAAAGAATACCATTGTCTGTTCGCCTGCTCCGAGTGTCATCTTCACGCTCCGCACCACTCCTGCTCGCCAACTGTTGAGACTACACCGATACCTCCCAGCCAACGCTAGGGGTACTCTGCTTCCCACTTAGCCCGTCGAGCTGCAAAGGGGCCACACACTATCCAGATGGTACATCTAACTCCCAGCTCGCCTCGCAAGGTCGAGCTACCACTCCTCTCCGAGCTGGGATATCCCAACTCCCCACAAGTAAATCAGTCAAGTCAATAATCTGGCAACATAACGTTATACTAACAGTCGATCCCCATATTCCTTCTCCTCCCTCTCTTTTATAGAGTTTTATAACTTCCATTCTTTCTCCAAATCTCATTTAATTTAAGTTTTAATAAAAATCTTCTTAAATTTCTCCTTCGTACAAGTGTCATCCATCCCCCATGTTTCTCCATTAATTATTTTCTTTAATTAAAGAATTTGTCTTATTTCCCTCACCCACCTAGACTTACTCCTAAATTTACTCCTAGGTGTCCCTAGATTCCCTTACAGGTTTTAAAGACTTTCCCTATAATGAAGTTGCTAATTTAGTTCAATTTAGAAGGTTCTTAAATGTACATTCTTTACTAAGTTGACCTCCCACTTTTTACTTTAAGTTCCCCATCTTTCCCTTTTATGTTACCTCCTTTCCCTAGTTTCCAAAATTTTAAAATTTCCTCTTCCCCCCCCCCCCTTTTTTTTTAAATGGCAGTTGTGCAATTAAACCTCTTTTTCCCTTTTATTATTAATTTAGTATCTTTTAAACTATCAAAAGTTAAAATAATTAATTTCTTATTTACATTTTATCCACTGATTTTATTTAATTTCTTACTTTCTTCATTTTACCCAAAAATTTATGAAGACCAAAATTGTTACTTAAATGGTTTTTATTTTAACATTTTATTATTCTATATATATATTTTTTATATAGCTATTTTCTTAAGGGTAGACAAAGTTTTACCCCTAGAGAAATTTTTAGACTTAGAATTTAGATTCTGCACTAGGCGACATTTATTTAGGGAAGTTGTTTTTAAAATTTCTTAGCGCATTAATTGTGTTAGGGCCATCTAGGTTTGTTCCTTAATCATTATTAATGTGACGTGCCCTTCAGGATGCACTACGTGCTCCAAGGGTTCCACTCGCGTCTTTTGTTTTTTTTGCATGACGTGCCCTTTGGGACGCACTGCGTGCTCCAAGGGTGCCACTCGCCTCTTTTGTTTCTTTTGCATGACGTGCCCTGCAGGACGCACCACGTGCTCCAAGGGTGCCACTCGCCTCTTGACTGATTTGTAGACATCAATAATCCCTGGAGTCAACACTCCACCAGGTGAACTTGTTGGAGACTAAGGGCTTCTAAGGAATAAGGCCCCTTCCTTATTGTGCGCCCCTTAGAATCATCGTGAGTGACTATGGTAGTCTACCCTCAGGGCATTGTGGGTTGTCTCAAACTAGGTAATCGTTAAACTACAGTACGATCCATGATGAGAGTGCTAGTAGACTGTGGTAGGGTTGTTGTCCACACCTCTCCCTCAACTTCTCTGGTAGTCATGTGCGACCCTTTTACTCCATATGTGAGTCTGGTTGGTAAGCTATCGTCAGCCTACATCATCAACAAATCATGTCAGAACATGTCCACATCATATCATCTAATCAAATGTACTAATATCACAGTAAATCAATCAAATTCCAATAGCACACTCCCTAAGTCGATCTGGAGTCCAAGGGGTTCCATCGATGCCTCTGCATCCTCAAGGTCCAAAACCATGCACCTATTCAATATCACCTGTCTATGTAAATGTAGTAAAAGAACATGTCATCTACCCATGACGCATCATAATCAAAGTCAAATGTTTTAATATCATAATAATCTGGATCACTTGCGAGCAAGTTTCCTCAAAGAACAAGTTCACTCAGTGCACCAAAGTGGGATGTTACATACACCCTATTGGTCTAAACTTCGTCTTGAAGTCTCTTAGTATGAATGCCAAAATAAGTGTATCACAGTATCATATGTCTATCTATCAAACAAAAATGGAAATTGTTGGCGCATATCATATGCGTCTTCCCAAGTTGCCAAGTGCGGACTATAATTGTCCCACTAGACCTTGACCTGATCTACCATTCGACGTCGTAACTGTTGAACGCGATGATCTAAGATGTGGACCGGCTCAGCCATGAGCACTCCCTCATCAAATACCTGCAAGGAACTCATGTCAATAACATGTGTAGGATCACTAATATAATGTCTCAAAACAAATACATGAAAAACATCATGCATATGCCTCAAGGAATCAGGCAAGGCTAGTCGATAGGCCACAGGCCCATTTCTCTCCACAATCTCGAAAGGTCCCACGAACCTAGGAGAGAGTTTAGCTCCCTTCCCAAACTTGATTGAACTCTTGCGTGGTTTAACCCTCAAGAAGACTCGATCACCGACCTTGTAACTACGGTCGATACGGTGCGCATTGGCATAACTCTCCTGTCGATCCTGCACTTTTTTAATCCTTTGTCTTATGATTTGCATTTGCTCTTCCATTTCTTGGATCACTTTTGGTCCCACCAGGACCCTATCCTCAAGCCGATCCCAACTCAAGGATGTCCGACATGGTCGCCCATAAAGGAACTCGAAGGGCGCCATCTTAATGGTGCTCTGGTAATTGTTGTTGTAAGCAAAGTCTACTAGAGGCAAGAATTCTTCCCAACGCTTTTATTGGTGCATCACATACATGTGCAACATGTCCTCCAAGATTTGGTTTGTTTGTTCTGTCTGTCCGTCAGTCTCCGGGTGATATGCAGTACTAAATTTAAATTGGGTTCCCAAGGCCTCTTGGAAACTCATCCAAAATCATCCAGTAAACATCGATCCTCGATCAGATATAATCCACTTAGGCATGCCATGCAGCCTCACAATCTCACTGATGAAAATTCTAGCTATGTCAAGTGCCTGATATGTCATATGCATAGGAATAAAGTGATCACTCTTTGTCAGAGTGTCTACTACTACAAAAATCGATTCATGTCTCTTTGCCATCAGTGGAAATCCAACAATAAAATCCATCGAAATAACCTCCCATTTTGATTCTGGAATAGCATGTGGTTGTAGTAATCCTGCTGGGTGTCTATGTTCAGCCTTTACCTACTGACATTCTAGACACCTGGCCACATAATTGACTGTGTCGGTGATCCGGATTTATGTAGGAACACAATGAAATACATAAATACACATAAACGCAGAG
>CBVK0102153629.1:0-10289 GCA_900067695.1 Picea abies
TTCTTTTCAGAGATAAGCTACCCCATTTTTCCAGTTTGTGTTCTACAATGTTTTTCTATCTTATTTAGTAATAGAGGTTGGGTTTCACTGTATTTATGTGTTCTCTTATATATTTTTTGTGTATTTAATTGTTATATCTTGGTTATATTTATTCCTTCATGTTGTTATAAAAATAGTCCAGATCAGTGGTATCAGAGCAGACTTCTCTTTGTCATTTCTCAGAGTAGGTCCCCAACGAGGTCAGGGTATAGAGATTTGGGTCTCGAACTAGTTTCTCTTGAGGAAAAACACTCTCTCTAGCCCAAGAAACCTCCCATGGTGGAAGAAAAGAGAGATGACAGAGAAGGAGATCCTTTCAAGACATTTCTCGAGGAAGCCCTTGTGCGACAAAGGAATGAGATGATGGACAACTTTTCTCAGATCCTTCAAAGAATATTGATGGCGGCAGTCGAGGCATATTCAACAAGAAACCATTTTGCAAGTGTGACACCCTTACATGTACAAGTCAATTTTGATATCCCCTTATTTGAAGGCCAGATAGATGCAAATGCTCTAGAAAAATGGTTGAATATGCTAGAGGGTTATTACTCTGTCCAAAAATTTTCTGACAATGAAAAGATCACCTTCGCGCTACTTAAATCCCTTTCTCATGTCAAATCTTGGTGGGAATGTTACATGGAGAGTTACACCATGGATGAATCTACACTTTTTGGGAGAGAACCCACTTTGGTGGCCTTTGTAGATTCCCTGAAGGAGGATTTCTACCCTGTCGGAAACTATGATGAAAAATACATGAGATGGACATATCTGCGTCAGAAAATATCCTAGACGGTGTCAGAGTACACCGACATATTTCATACCCTGTGCTCAAAGCTGGGTATCAAAGACTCTTAGTGGCAACTAGTTTTGAAGTACCCCAGTGGTCTACATAGGTACATCCAAACAGAGATGGATTTCTTGTACATATCCTCACTAGGAGTCTCTTATTGATATGCAGTCAAAATTGAGCAAAAATTCAACCAACAGAGCAAGTGGGAGAAGCATGGACAGAGAAAGGAAGGTCAACCTCAAGATAGCTAATCCCATATGCATGAAAAGACGGGTAACAGGAAGTCTAAGAAAGACACCAGAAAGTGGTGTGAGTTCCACGACATCCCTTGGCACAAAACTGATGAATGTCGCTCAATACAGTCATTGGTGGTCAATCTCAAAGACAACGAGTCGAACCTCGATTTGGAATCTAATTCATAAAATAATAAAAGGAGACAAATCATTGATGTAGAACCCACTACTATTGTCGCAACTACAACAATCCAACCGGAAGAGGATCTTGAGGAGGGGGAGCAACTCTTCCATTCACAGATGTGGGTGAAGGGGATCCCACTACATTTTATTGTTGATAGCGAAAGCCAAAATAACATCATCTCAACAGAGGTTGTCAAGCGGTTGGATTTTCCAACAACACCACACCCGCAGCCATACAACATCGGGTGGCTTCTCCAGGGTCAAGATATTTGTGTCAGCTAGAAGCTTCAATTGTCATATGGCATCCAAACCTTCAAGGATGAGGTATTATGTGATGTTGTCTTGTTGGATGTATGTGATGTTCTCTTGGGCCAGCCATATATGTGGAAGTGCCATGCTATCTATGAGTCTCAACCCCGCAGTTTCATTGTTACTCTGGGGGGTCATCTCTACAAGATACCAGAGATGGTTCCAACTACTGTTCAACCTAAACAGTGCCGCAAGGTAGTATCTCATACCACAAAATTTAGCTTCTTCACACTTTGTTCAAAAGGTGAACATAAGGATACTGCAACCACTACAGCCTTGGCCCAAGCACCTTCTATCCAATAGAAGCAGGTCGACAAGACTGCAGAAAAGTGCAAAGAATTCTTCTACAAAAAGACATCTCATGTAGCCACACTAGTTAAAAAGGTCCAACCCTTCTAGCCACAGGTTCGTGACAACCTTAAAAAAGATAAGCAACACAACTTCTCCAACAAGGCAAGCAACTCATCAAGATGCATATTCAACAAACTATTTTCCCTCTCCCTTGGGAACTCAACACAATGGAGGTGATTACTTCCTAAGGGGGGAGGAATGATCCATGTGGATCTCGGTGGCCATCCACCTTTTCCACTGAATCACCATTTTGAGCTTGTGGTTTTGATAAACCATGACATTCACCCTTTTGATGGGGAATGGAATGTAATGTCATCTTCATTTGTTAAATACATACATCATGTAATGGTTTTATGTACATGCCTACAACATAAAGTTAATGCATCAGATCCCATTAGAACTTTGTAGTTAAGCGCACTCGGGATAGAGTAGCACTGGAATGGGTGACCGCCTGGGAAGTCCTAGTATTTTACATGCCTATGAAATTTTATAAACTTAGTCCAATTTATCCCACATGCATCATGGGAATTGTTCTCCTCTCACTCTCTCATATATAATTGAGGTGAAGGAGGCCCTTTAAGCATGCAATGGAGTGTGATGTAAATCTTCTTGTGAATGAAGCGTAGCCAACATCTCTTTCTTTTCAGAGATAAGCTATTCTTTTCAGAGATAAGCTAACCCATTTTTCCAGTTTGTGTTCTATAGTGTTTTTCTATCTTATTTAGTAATAGAAGTTGGGTTTCATTGTATTTCTGTGTTCTCTTCTATATTGTTTTTTGCATTCCATTGTTATATCTTGGTTATTTTTCTTCCTTCATGTCATTCTCAAAATATTCCAGATAATAATTGGTGCTTGAAAGTAGAGAACCAGGTGGATAATGGGATTCCAATAGCTAAAGCTTGGAGATTTTTGAAGAATTTTTGAATTATATATGTATAAACAAGTTTCACTGAGGACAATGAAAAAATAAGGGGAGGGGATTGTAATATCCCCAGGCAGAGCCCCAACTGTATTTATGAATTGTAAACATGTTTTGTAGGCTGGTGAGTTGAGTGTTGATAAGATGGTGGGCTTATGTGTTTACTAGGTTGGAGAGCCTAGGCGTTAAAGGCAAAAAGCATGATTTTGTATATGTAATTATGTGGATCATTAATAAAATATAAACATCATTGCGTGTAGACCGACCACGAAGAAAGAGTGATGGGGGACTAAGCTTCCACAAGGCTGGGTAAGTGAGAGGGAGATGAAAGTTTGGAAAGAGGGGCTAATATTAAGGGCTTAAGTCCTTGAGCATAATAATTTATTATTATTCCAAAGGCTGTATGAAAGATATGTTTTTATCCTAAGTTCCTTGGAAAGGGAACATGTGCGAAGTGGAACGCATGCAGCTGCAGAAAGATAGGTGTCGACCTGGGTGCCTGCAATTATAACTGGGAAATCCAACGTTGTTGGGGGGAATTACATCATTCTCCCATCCTCCATCTTAACCCGGGACCTCCATCATCGACCTCTGCATTGTTTTTCTCTAGTCACGCATCCTAAAACCCGTGGGGAAAACTGACAGACTGATCCATCTCTCCGGGAGAAGTCTGAGTTATCCTGTGTGTATCTTGTGAAGTCTGAGTATTCTATAATTGTTTGAGCCATGTGGTGTCATAACTATGGGATCTTGTGGCCATGCAGTTCTTGGGTTAAGTGTGGCTTTCTCCCATTGTATGTTCCTTACTGAACCTTGATGTTTCCCTCACTGTGTTGGAACTGAGTTGAAGAGGCAGGTTGCCAGGCCTATGAGAAACACTCTCTCCAGGTGAGAGAGGTGGTTTTGGTTGAAGAGGCAGGTTTTTAGGCCTGTGAGCATCTCTCTCCAGGTGAGAGAGTTTGCTTGGAAGTGGTTTTCTCCTAGAGAGAGTCCAACACCAGCTACAGAGCTCTGAGAATTCCTGATCCATCATGTTTCTAAGACCCTGAGAGGGGAAGTGGAGTAGTTGATGGACTGTGGAATAGTGAAGGTGCATATCCCTGAGGTGGAACATGCATGTGGGGAATGAGATTCTGTGAGTAGTGGGCGTAAGAAGGCACCTGGAGAGAATCCTTCCAGTTGCACTATGTAGTTTTCTATAACCTCAGCCTAGTCTAGGATTCCCTCACCATGGGTGTAGCTTAGTCCCATCTCGGGAGTGATCCACTTTTGAGCGTGATGAGCGGCATGGTCTATGGCTGGGAGGTTCATGGAATGTCTGAACGTAGTTGGTGGATTTACTCCAGCTAAAAGATAAGTGTCGTTTATGTCCCTAATTATGTATGTTATGCATGTGTGTGCTACTAGTAAATGTATCATGTGTTCCGTTTCATGTGGATTTACTATTAATCTTGTTTGAATCTGAATGGTAACAGTAACTTTGTGTTAAGTGTTTTAAATTCATTAAAATGCATGTTGTGTATGTATCTATTCTGCGGTAGCATTGTCCGACCTGTCGGTGGCCGAGGATGTTACATATTGGTATCAAAGCAGTGAAGTTAAAACAATAAGGGGTTTGGGTAGCTTCATTCAGCATGTTGGTGGCCGAGGATGTTACAACACTTCCACTACACTTTAGGACAACTCCTAGAATACATGGGGTTTATCCCAAATAATGTAAGTAAACCTCTTTAAGTGAAACAAAACCATGCCATCATGTGATTTACTTTAATGAATCCACAAAATATATATAACAAGACAATGCATTAGGATTCCAATCAATTATTACAATGCTCAAAATATATTCAACTAGAAATAATTGCATGAATCACATTTATATCTACGTCAAAGAACAATTAGGAGCTAGTCAATGTGTGTGCCAAATATGATATGTAATATAAACGACATTAACAACATCAGATTAGCATTTAATTCTAACAAAACTTGCTAAATAGATATTCAACAACAACCCAACAAGTGTTAGAGACAAATTATAATGATAGATAAACATTAACTAAGCAAGAACCTGTAAAATGGATGGTGAATCCCCCTAGGGTTTCACAGGTAAGCACTTGAAATTCACCAAATAAAACCTCTAAGAAAATGATAAGAAATTATAAGAACATTAGAGATTAATGTCACCTCTAGATATAAATGATAAACTCAACAAACAATCTAGAAATTAAAGAGAGGTTAGGCACAAGAAAGAATACACTTTTAAAGCACCAAACCCTAGCCTTAGGGTTTCTCCAAATTTTATTTTTAATTCTGCAATTTGATTTCTAGATTTGAGAATCTCCTTATATCAACCCAAATAATGTTAGAGAACACCTTAAATCTCAACAAAATAGGGTTGATTTTCCTCCTAGGGTTAGAGATCAACAATTAAGCATAAACCCAAGGAATAACAAGTCTAGGAAATGAAATAATCCATTAACTTTACATGAGACAATAAATGAAATCTAAAAAAATGATTTTATTTGATTTTTACTGTTATATTTCTTATTAAACAACAAAAAACATTTTTTTTTTATATTTAGGGTTTTTTCATTGTTGTTAGATACATGACTAATGCCCTTTTTTTTTATCTGATCAGGCTTATGGGTTCAAGAATTATGCCCCTCTAAGGATTGGTCACTTCTATGTTAAGGACTAGAGTAAAATATTAGAACCATGAAGGAAGAGTAATCTCCAACCTAATCAAGATAAGCTAAGAGGATCAAGGCCCTGCAAGAAGGGATTCCTCAAAGGAAAAACCTTCACCAACTACATCAAATATAACTTGAATTAAATGATTAAAAATCTTGCCAAGTAACCAAGAGAAAGAAAAATAAATGAATTAAGTACTTACCCAAGTTAACAAGATAAGAAGGAAGGAACAAACCCTAGAATGTCTTATCTCCAAGTAGTTAAGAAACTACTCAAATGGATTGATCTTGAAAGTTAGTAGAAGATTTGATTTACTATAACAAATATTTAATGCACCAATAAGATAACCAAGAAAGAGAATGTTGCAAGAGTTGACACCAAAACCTGAAAAGGAATATTTTCTATTAATTGTAGTCACAAATGATCCAACAATTCACAATGATTTGGAATGAGAGGAAAGCCTCTGTTTATAGAGGAGGCTTCTACATCCTTCTCATTCTTTATTAATTACATTCCCTAAATTTATCCTAGGAGACTAAGAAAGAATTGTTATCCACAAAAAGAAGGAGACTAAGTCAATGCATAATTAAATGATGTCACATGGACACAAAAATCTCATGAGAGAGGAAGATCCCACAAAAAATGGGGTTGGTTTTCTCTCCTAGAAGAAGGTTCTAGAGAAAGAGTGACGTGGAGGCCTCAAAACAAGGTGATTTATCCTCCCAAGAAAGAAAAGTTCCAATGTTCCTCTCCTCCAAGTAGAATGACCTCATGAAAATATGGAGAATGACCTCAAAACGGGATAGCTTCCTCATAATGTGCTCAAGGAATCATCAAGAGTAAACTCCAAGGTATGACCAAGCCCTCAAATCAAGAAAATATGTTCAACAAGACAAGGAAGATCCATATCTAAGTTAAATCATCACCAAAAACACCCGCATGGCTCTCATAAACCCCACACATATGGGTCAACCCTCAAATAATGTGGAATACACCTCCAAAAATGGTGAAAGAAGAGGAGCTTTATAGGATCTCCAACGTGGCATGTGTAGAGGATGTCCATGTGTGCAAAAGTATCCCAAATGGGCCTCAAAGGATGTGACCAATGCCTCAGAATATGTGTACTTCCTCGAGAACTGTGACACTTTTGATGTTTGTAGCATCAAATAGGAACTTCCGCATATGTCTAAGTGTTTAGACATGTGGAAGTCATCCAAAGCCTTCAACCTTAGAAAATTCACTTTAATTAAAGAATTAATTAAAGTGATGTGATTTTTATTAAAAAAAGTGAGTTAATCTAATGAAATGTAAAGGTTTTTACATTAGTGAATTAAATGAATCTTGATCGTTGATCTCAAGTCATGTGAGATTTAATCTCAACCATCAATTACTTTGGAGATATAGGATATTTGATTCATTCATAACTCAATATTATAAAACCAAGGCTAAATGAAGGGGAAAGACACACAAGAGAGACATTGAGTGCTTGAGACATGAAGGACTGTGACTCAAGGGGATCTCAACAAGGGTAAATAAGTACTTTCACCAGGAGATAAACTCAAGGGACAAAGAGTAGTGACTCACATAGAGAACAAAGAAGGATTTTTTCTCAAACACTGAGTGACTTACAATGTGTGGAGACACAAAGAGAGCATGGAATGAATTTTTCTTAGTCCAAAGGAGGAGAGACCAAATAGTAGAAACAAGTGGAAGAACAACCCAACAACCAAAAAATTATGGAGGTTGTACTATCCAGTAGGGAGGTAGAGGTTGTACAATTTCTGGGGTTGTGTAGCTAGCATAAATATATAGCATATCTAAGGTACCAATAGATACATTTAGTGCATATATGAGGTACCAGAAGGAATATCTAGTAGATCTGAGGTACCAGTGGATAGATCTAGTAAATATGAGGTACCGACAGATAGATCTAGCATATCTAAGGTACCAATAGACAGATCTAGCATATCTGAGGTACTAGAAAATAGATCTATAAGGTCGAAGGTATGAGTGGATAGATTTAGTGCAGATATGAGGTACTAATGGGTAGATATAGTATATCATAGGTGTCAACATGAATATCTAGCATATCAAAGGTGTCAACATGAAGATCTAGGAGATATGAGGTACAAGGAGACAAATCTAGTGCAGAGATGAGGTAGTAGTGGAAAAATCTAATGTGGATCTGAGGTATTAGCAGGTAGATCTAGTAGATATAAGGTAATAGCAGGAAGGTCTTGTAGATATGAGGACCAGTAGGAAAATCTAGTGCATATTTGCATGTCCAACGGGCATATCTGGGCAGATCGGGCAGAGGGTTTCTTTAGATGACAGACATAACAACTAGGTTTTGTTGTAATTTGATTATTTTCTTAGTGGACCATTTTACTAGTTATGGAGCCCTTGTAAGCACGGGGTAACTTAATGAAAAGTTTATCTTCAAAGCAAATAAATTTCTGTGTGTGTGGAAATTGGGGTAATTTTCTTCCGCTGTATTTTTTATTCTAATCAGTTTAATTTTCATCTAGTGTATTTTATTATGTCTTCATAAATATTATTTTTCTACAAGTTTTCTTAAGAGAATAAGTGTTATCATCGAAAAATTGCCCACAACATTGCACACAAATGGTTAAGGAAAAACATCAATACCAACAACAATTAGTCCACCTACAACACTAAAATTCATCTATAAGGCAAAAAACTATGTAATTGGGGTCAAAAATCGAAGTGCACAGAATCACCAAAAGGAGCACGCACATAGTACACATGCCAACATAGGCCTTAGCGGACACTATGCGAAAAATGTGTGACTATGTATGAGAAAATCCACACACTTATATGAACGACACATTTATGGATCTTTTCGGCCCCTCAACCACTTTTGGTCCAACCCCCAATACGATTTGACACTCATATTTGAGTGAAATCTATCTTGGGGGCTAGTCAAGGGATAGAGGGTGCCCTAAAAAGACCCTTGTTCACACTATGAACTGGTTACATTTTTCCATGTATGAAGTTTATAAACAAGAGCCATGGGTGTGCTAAGAAACCAAGATCTTCAAGGTATTGTTATGCTGCAAGAATTCTTCCTTGAGAATCCTCTTTTCTCTTTGATGCCTTTAAGCACCATTGCAATAGGCCATTCCACTCACCTTTTGAGGGAATAATTATTTTTTTTCTTCATTTGTCATTTCCTCCATTATAAGGAGTGAAGAGCTCTCAATTAGGGAACTCAAGATCCCTCCCAAGGAGGAAGAGGGGACTAATAAGTTCCTGAATTTCTCTATGGTGTTCTACCTACTAATCTATTGATCCATTGGTACCATTATGTTGGTCATTGTTTAATTTTCATGGTTCTAAGTTTATCAAGCTTTCTAACATTTACTTCTTAGTTTTTTTAGTTTTATTTTTTATTTTTTATATGTGTTTGGATTATATAACCCACTCACAAACTTTTGTTTTGTCTATCAGGATTACTTAGACATGTAAGTGTTGTTGTTTTTCTCACCCAAGTGATGAAACCAACACAATGGATTGGCGACCATACTCGGGATTGATATCAAATTACTCCCTATTTAAGCCTTGAGAGCACTTCATTTTTATTGTTTTGTCTTACAGGTACCAAAATCGGCCTAGTTGAACCTGCCAAAGTCAAAATTCATAGATGAGGAAGGAGTATTTCACTTGGAAATTTCTCCCCCGACGCATGATAGGAAGTGCACGGATTTTCCTTCCCACGGATGCACACTCTTCACACTGTGAGCGAAACATGCCTCATTACTCTGTGCATTCTGTGCATTTTGCACCCTCTGCATGCCTATTAGAATTTTAACTTGCACATAAGTCCAATTTTTCAAAATTGTAAAGGTTTTTATGCATGGTTTGAGGGTCCCTAACCTTCAGATTCTTATTTCTCTACACTTTATAAGGAAACTACACTCCACTTAGAGTCCTTTCCCATATGAAATGTTAACTAAAATAGGCACATAGGGGGTAAAAGGAATCATAATTATCCTCTTTTGTTTTTTTTCCACATGGATGGCTCATTTGGCTTGTAACATTTTAATTTAATGTTATTGTTGTCATACAAAAATCACTCAAAGTGGGACTAGAAACCAATTTTGACCCTCAAGTATGCTCTTCCCTCACACCCTAGTGTGATATTGGGAATCATAAAGGAGGTTCAAAGGAATTTTCATCTCCCTTAACAAAAATATTTAGGAGAGGACAAAGCCCCCCTAGGGTGCCTCTTTAGTTTTTGAAATAATCTTAAAATTTTTATAAGGGCCCATACATGCCCACATGTTGCAAACTTAGGATAGTTTCTAAATGATTTTTTAGTTTACATCACAATATAGGGAAGTTTAAAGATCAAGGTAATGGGTCCATACATGCCCACCTGTTTGCAATCTAGGAAAGTTTTCAAGATATTTCTTAGTGTAAAGAACATTTAGGGAGTTTAAAGGATTTGTAAGGACCCATATGTCCACATTGCTAGTTATTTAGGGCTTTAACTATTCCACAAGGTTGTACCAAATAAACATAGTAAGTTAGGTAAATAATATTTGTAAGGACCACAAGAAGTACACATGTTTCAATCTCACACTTTATTTATTAAAATATTTTCACACTTGTCACTTTATTGCACACAAAGCCACTCCTCACACACTTAATTTATATTTTGAATAGTGGAGGTCGAAGTAGGTTTTCTCCAAAGGAATTCCTAAATATCTAACTACTTCTTTGGAAATTATTGACACCCAATTAATTCAAATG